>JAUMJJ010000202.1:107500-124237 GCA_033556795.1 Tapera naevia | reverse complement strand
GGTGGTGAGGCGGGAGGAAGCTGCGCATGCGCAGATGGAGCGCGCGAAGGGCGGGAGGAGCTGCGCATGCGCAGGTGGGGAGGGTTGGTGAGGCGGGAGGGGCTGCGCATGCGCACGGGAGCGGTGGGGGCGGGGGTCACGTGGGTACTGCGCGCGCCTTCCCGCCCTCGTGTTGGTGCAGGAAGTCACAGTGACAGTGGTTTGGGGGGTGGGAGAGCCCTGTCAGCTCCTCCAGTCCAGCCCTCAGCACAGCACCACAGCCCTGCTAAACCCTGTCCCCAAGTGCCACGGCTCTTTGAACCCCCCCAGGGATGGAGACTCCACCACTGCCCTGGGCAGCCCCTGCCAGGGCTTCACCGCTCTCAGTCAAGACATTTTTCCCAATATCCAGTCTAAACACCCCCGGGTGCAACCTGAGGCCATTTCCTCTCATCCCATCACTTTTTCCTTGGGAGAAGAGCCCAGCACCACCTCACCTCACCACAACCTCCTTTCCAGGAGCTGCAGAGGAACAAGTTGATAAGGTGTCCCCATGCACGACACGGTGCCATTGCATCCCATCCTTCCTGCCAAACCCACCAGTGCTTGGAAAAAAGCAACAAACCACACTGAAGACAGCAAAAGCAAAAGCTCTCCTGGCTGAACCCATTGTTCTTTTCACCCCGTTTATTTATATCCCCTCCCCGTTGTCTCCCAGCTAAACCTCTCGCTGAGGAATGCCACTGGGTGCCCGGTGGGTGAGTTTTGCCCAGGCTATGTGGGACCCCTCAGCTTCTGCCCGGCCGTACCTCGCAGCTCTCGTGGAAATTGCATTCCCCAAGTGCCACGGTCACACGGGGTTTGTGTTTAGGTGGCCTCCTTGGGTGGCCTGAGGAGCCCCATGTGGCTTTGAAGGCAGCCGTTTACTGGTGTGTCTTGCAAGCTACCAGTGAGTATAGACAGATGCAGGCAGCCCCAAAAGCATGATATTCCCATTCCTATCAATCTGCTGCCACCTAAGGCTGAAATTTCCCAGCCTGCCTGCTCAGAATCATAGAATCATGGAATGGGTTGTGTTGGAAGGGACCTCAAAGCCCATCCAGTTCCATCCCCCTGCCATGGACAGAGACACCTCTCACTGGATCAGGGGGCTCCAAGCCCCATCCAACCTGGCCTTGAACACCCCCAGGGATGGGGCAGCCACAGCTTCTCTGGGCAGCCTGGGCCAGGACCTCCCCACCCTCATTGGGAAGGATTTCTTCCTAATGTCTAATCTAAATCTTTGAGTTTTAAAGCCATAAAATGAGCCTATAGTGGAGCCTTGCTGCTGGAGGCGGGTGGTTTGCGGTACTGAGCTGCTCCTTTGCCTGATCTGAAATCTCTTCTACACAAAACCAGTGACTTTGGGGAGAAAAAGGGGTTGTTTGGGGTTTTTTTTTTTTTTCTTCCTCCTATGCCTGAAGCTGGATGAGGTCCCCCAGCCTGTCACCGCTAGATGGCAATCGGTGACCGCAGCGGGCGGCTCCCTGGGTGCTGGGGACCTGGGCACCAGGGGTGGCCTTTTGAGGCAGAGGGGCACATCCCATCGTGAAGAACCAACCACAGCTGCTCCTCCAACTTCGTGTGCTGTGCTGAGGGCTTTCATCATGGGATGATGTCCAAATGTCGGGTACTTCATTTTGGACACAACAATCCCATGCAGAGCTACAGACTGGGGACAGAGTGGCTGGAGAGGAGTCAGGCAGAAAGGGACCTGGGAGTGCTGGTGGCCAGGAAGCTCAACATGAGCCAGCAGTGTGCCCAGGTGGCCAAGAAGGCCAATGGCATCCTGGCCTGCATCAGGAATAGTGTGGGGAGCAGGACCAGAGGAGTTATCGTCCCCCTGTACTCGGCACTGGTCAGGCCTCATCTTGAATATTGTGTCCAGTTCTGGGCCCCCCAGTTTGGGAAAGATGTCAGGATGCTGGAGTGTGTCCAGAGGAGGGCAATGAAGATGGTGAAGGGGCTGGAGCACAAGCCCTACGAGGAGCGACTGAGGGAGTTGGGGCTGTTTAGTCTGGAGAAGAGGAGGCTCAGGGGAGACCTCATTGCTCTCTACAACTCCCTAAAAGGAGGTTGTAGTCAGGCAGGGGTTGGTCTCTTCTCTCAGGTGACCAGGGACAGAACCATAGGGCATGGACTTAAGCTTTGTCAGGGAAAGTTTAGACTTGATATGAGGAAAAAATTCTTCACTGAAAGGGTGATTGGTCATTGGAATGGGCTGCCCAGGGAGGGGGTGGAGTTGCCGACCCTGGAGGTGTTTAAGGGGAGACTGGATGAGGCACTGAGTGCCATGGTTTAGATGATGGGTTGGTGTTGGTGTTGGTGTTAGTGTTAGGTTATAGGTTGGACTTGATGATCTCAGATCTTTCCAACCTTGTGATACTGTGATACTGTGATCATGGAATTATGGAATGGTTTGCGTTGGAAGAGACCTCAAAGCCCATCTGGTTCCACCCCCCTGCCATGGGGGTGACACCTCCCACTGGATCAGGGGGCTCAGAGCCCCATCCAACCTGGCCTGGAACACCTCCAGGGATGGGGCAGCCACCACTGCTCTGGGCAACCTGGGCCAGGGCCTCCCCACCCTCACAGCAAAACATTTCTCCCCAAGATCTCATCTCAATCTCTCCTCTTTCAGCTGAAAACCCTCCCCCCTCATCCTATCCCTGCATTGCCTGATCAAGAGCCCCTCCTCAGCTTTCCTGGATCCCCTTTCAGTCCTGGGAGGCTGCTCTAAGGTCTCCCTGGAATCTTCTCTTCTCCAGATTGAACATCCCCAACTCTCTCACCCTGTCCTCCTACAGGAGATGCTCCAGCCCTTGGATCATCTCCATAGCCTCCTCTGGACTTGCTCCAACAGCTCCATGTCCTTCCTGTGCTGAGGACTCCAGAACTGGATGCAGAGCTCCAGGTGGGTTCTCACCAGAACCATGAAGAGTGTTGTATTTTGGGTTTTTTAAATGACTTTATCTATTTTTTTTCCTCGCAGCGCCCGGCGATGGGGAATTCCCTGAGCGATCAAACGAGGCCGATAGGGAAAGCCTTCTGTGTTTGTGTGTGCATCCCCCACCCTGCAGGTGCCTTAACGCAAGTCACGAGTCGTCAGGGGACAACCAGGGACGAGCTGACCTCGGAGCTGGAGCAGCAACATGAGCTGGGTGGTTTGTGGTAGCTATAAACAGCCGCTCGCCCCACACGGGCGCCTCGCTGTTGTTTGTACACACAGAGAGATGGAGCTGGGGATTTGAGGGCTTCAACAGAGCCTTTTGCCCCCCCCCCCCCCAAGAAGAAGCCCTTGGGTTTGGCAGCCAAACTGGGACCCTCCTTCAAGTTCATGCCAAGGTCTGGGGTATCCCCAAGGGTGGTGGGTGCGGGTGGGCGAGGGGAGGAGAAGGATTTGGTGACCTTCCAGGTGGGCCGGCGGCCGAACGGCTGAGTTAATGGCTCAGAAATAGAGTGGTGAGGAAGGAATGAGTCACCCCGGGCTGGAAATAAACGGACCGTGGGCACCCGAGGGGAGTCAGGGCAGCTTCTCCCCCGTGGTTTTTGTCAGGAAAGAAGAATTTCTGATGTTATCCCTTACCGAGACAGCCCTTGGGGCTGAACTTGCACCCTTTTAGGGGAAAAGCATCAAGAAAACATCAAAAAACGGAGGTGTTGGCAGTTGGGTGTTCTCAATAATTTATCACAAGCTGTATATACAGGGACAAGCTCCAGCAGAGGGTTAGGAATTGATCCTCGTTCCTGGCAGGGCTCTTGGAATGTTGGATCTTCCCTATCAGCCCTTGCTGGTTAAGAAAACACAGGTGCCAGGAGCCGGCACTCCCTTCTGGAGCTTCTCCAGTGGGTGAGGAGATGCGTCTCGTCTCACCGGCCCCTCGCACGGGTGTGACCCTGAGGGGGAGCCTTCCCATCCCCTACCCCGTGTCCCACCTCTTTCCCAAATCACCCAAATAATGAACGAGGTCGGGAAGAGGGGGGAAAGGAACCCCCGATGCCCCCTCAGATCTTGATCTCAGTCCGGAAGGTCTGCTGGACGTGGTCGGTGTGCTTGGCGCGCTGTCGCTGAGCCCGGATGGTCAATGTGCCATCGTTCCCCAGCGAGGACGACACCGACGTGGGGTCCACGTCCTCGGGCAGCTGGCATTTGTGGGTGAAGGTGTTCATGACGGTGCCATCCGCAGCCAGCTGGGAGAAAACAAGAAATGGGTGAAAAGGGGTGATTTTGGGGTGCGAGCGGGACAGGAGCTCATTGTTCTCTGCCCATGGGTGAGGTTGGCGGTTGCATCGTGTGTGTGTGGTGTTAATATTTATCTTCCCGAGGGGATGGGCAGGATGCAGGTGGCAAAAGCAGGGACAAAGGTGCTTTTCCAGTTCCCACTTCCCCCCCACCAAGGAGAGGGGGTGGTGACAGGGCATGAGTTTGCTGGGTCTCGTGCAAAATGTGGGGTGAAAAGATGTGGGAATTGTGAATTAAACCCATTGGGGTTGGAGTGGGAGTTGGGGCTGGAGGATTTTGGGGTGTCCCAAATTTTGGAGGTGCACAGGGGAGGGAGCACCCACCTTCTCAGCGTGCACCTCGATCTGGTTGTTGGAGGTGGTAACGATGATGTCCTCGGGGGCGAAGTCACTGACGTCCACCGTGAACTGATAGGTGTTGCCCAGGGTCTTCACCGTGCTGGTGTTGCCGGGACGAGCTGCTGGAGACGGAGCAGGTTATGGCCATGGCTTGGCTGGGGTCCCCCCTAAATCCCTCTTGGTGTCACAGCCATGGTTTGGTTGGGGTCCCCCCAGACACCCCCTCAGGATCATGGCCAGAGTTCAGTTGGGGTCCCCCTAAATGCCTCTCGGTCACGGCCAGAGTTTGGTTGGGTTCCTCCCTAAATGCCTCTTGGGGTGATGGCCATGTTTTTTTGGGGTCCCCCCTCAACAACTCTTGGAGTCACAGCCATGGTTTGTCTGGGGTCCCCCACAAATGCCTGCCGGGGTCATGGCCACAGTTTGGTTGGGGCCCCCTCTTGGGGTCATGGTTTGGTTGGAGCCCCCCCAAACGATTCTTGGGGTCATGGCCAGGATTTTGTTGGATCCCCCCAAATGCCTCTTGGGGTCACGGCCACGGTTCAGTTGGGGTTCCCTCCCAAACACCTCTTGGGGTCGTGGTCATGGTTGGGTTGGGGTTCCCCCAAATGTCTCTTGAGGTCGTGGTTTGCTTGGGATCCCCAGAAACACCTCTTGGGGTCATGGTTGGGTTGGGGTTCCCCCAAATGTCTCTTGAGGTCGTGGTTTGCTTGAGATCCCCCCAAACACCTCTTGGGGTCATGGTCATGGTTGGGTTGGGGTTCCCCCAAATGTCTCTTGAGGTCATGGTTTGCTTGAGATCCCCCCAAACACCTCTTGGGGTCATGGTCATGGTTGGGTTGGGGTTCTCCCAAATGTCTCTTGAGGTCATGGTTTGCTTGGGATCCCCCCCAACACCTCTTGGGGTCACGGCCACATCTCAGTGAGGATCCCCCCTCAACGCCTCTCCCAGAATTTTGCCCAAACCCTCCAGGACAGGGATGTACCAGCATGGGGTGAGAGGAGACATCACCAACCCCTCCTTCACCCCATCTCCCAGCCTTAAAAAATGAGGTGACCCCCCCTCAAACTCACCTTGGAACCCCAAAGGCTCTCCGTGGGGTCGGACAAAGCTCCCAAAAAGCTCCATGGTGCCGGCGGGCGATGCCGACTGCTGAAAACTCCGCTCTGCTCGGAAAGCTGTGGAGGATCTCACGTTCATCCACCACGACCCCCCCCAAAACCCCGACACTTCCGACCCCCCAATTCCCACCGGGGAGGAAGAGCAAAGCTTCTTTTCCTCGTCCTCCTCGCAGGACCAGAGGGGGGGCAGCTTGACGAGCTTTTTAAAGCCTCGTTAGGACTCCCGGCCACCTGCCAGACCTCTCGTAAATCGGGCTAAATTTAGGTCTTGCGCCGGAGACGGTGGAAATTTTTCCCCTCTCCTTTCCCCCCCCTACCCCAGTGGAATGTGATGCTGGCATTCCTGCCTATTATTAAGGAATAATAATGATAATTAATTAAAATACTTATTAAATGCTCCTTGCCCTGGGTTGTATTTAAGATTTGGGAGCTTGGAGGTGGTGGGAGGAGGGGGAAAACCCGGCTCACTCCGGCCCAAGCGGGTCCCGTTGGCTTCGTCAAGGTCGTTTTTAATGAGCTCGTTTGCAAACTCAGTCTGGCGGTGGAGGCCGAGGTGGGAGGATTGGTGAGGGGTTGGTGAAAAAAAAGAGGGGGGGGTCCTGTCCCCCAAAACATCCCGACATGGAGCACCCTGTCCCCATGGGGCTGCAGGAGGAGGAGAGGGTGTTGGTGTGGGAGAAGAGCTGGAGACCCTGCCCCAAAGCGCGGAGGAGGCTCCGAGGTGAGATCTCCACCCAAAGCAAGGGGGGAAACTTGGGGTGCAGGGAGGTGTTTTTTTTTTAAGGGGGGGGGGGGTCAGCACCCCGTTGTTCTCCCCGCAGTGTGCCTGGAGTGGGTGAAGCGGCAGCTTTTCCGTGTTGGGGAGGATTGGTATTTCCTCTTCGTCCTGGGGGTCCTCATGGCCAACATCAGCTTCATGATGGACCTCCTCTCCTCCAGACTCTACGAGGGTAAACGAGGGGCTCCCGTGGGGGGCTTTATTGGTGTTTAGGGGTTCACCAAGAATGGGGGAGGTGGGGGGGGGGGCTTTTTTTTGCGGGGGGGGACGTGCATCTCCCCTCTTGGCACTTCTCCAGCCCACCGGTGGCTTTACCGCGAGGTCGGTGACATCCTGGTGCTCAAGTACCTCTCGTGGACCATGTATCCCGTGGCGCTGGCGGCCTTCTCCACCGGCTTCTCCCAAAGCATCACCCCACATTCCGGAGGTGAGCATGCCACTTCCCCCCCACACACACACACAAACCTCCCCCAAACCTCCCTCCCTGGTAGCAGGGAACCCCTAAAATATGGACACCCCACCACCTGCAGGCTCCGGCATCCCGGAGCTGAAGACCATCCTGACGGGTGTGGTGCTGGAAGACTACTTGGCCATCCAAAACTTTGGAGCCAAGGTGGTGGGATTGACCTGCACCCTGGCGTGTGGCAGCACCGTTTTCCTTGGCAAAGTGGTGAGGGATTCCCCTCCCCCAGGTTCCTGGAATCACCTTGGGGGGGTGTGTGTGGGGTGGTTCTGTCAGCACCAGGGTGGTGGTGGTGATGCTCAGCGTCGTGTCCCCACCTTGGCACCCAACCAGGGTCCCTTCGTCCACCTCTCTGCCATGGCCGCGGCGTATCTGGGGAAGATGAGGACCTCCGTCACGAGGGAGTACGAGGTGGGGGTGCTGCCCCTCCTCCCCCTCCCCCAAAGAAATTAAAGGGAGAGCAGTTCCTTCCCCAAATCATGGGGAATTTTGCTTTACCTCCCCCAAAATAATTTGGATTATGGCTCAACCCCCTCCCTGCAGAACAAGTTCAAGCAGAACGAGATGTTGGTCGCCGCGCAAGCTGTCGGGGTGGCCTCGGTTTTTGGGGCACCCATCAGCGGTGAGGACCCACCACCACCCCATTCCCACCTTGTGGACCCCAAAATCCCCCTCCTAAAGACACCCCCACCCCCCTTTTTTTTGTTTTCCAGGGGTGCTCTTCAGCATCGAGGTGATGTCCTCCCACTTCGCCGTGCGGGATTACTGGCGGGGCTTCTTCTCCGCTACCTGCGGTGCCTTCATGTTTCGCCTCCTCGCTGTCTTCAACAGTGACCAAGGCAGGGCAGGATGGGCAGGAGGCTGCCCCTTTCCCCTTCCTCCTGGGGGGGTCTGTAGCATTTTTGGGGTGCCACTCCTGAACCCACACGCTCATTCCCTACCCTGCCGCCCCCTCCCCAGAAACCATCACCGCTATTTTTAAGAGCAACTTCACGATTGATTTCCCCTTCGACCTCCTGGAGACCTTCTTCTTTGCCATTTTGGGGTAAGGAGGGCCCTCTCTGTCCCCCCTGCCAATCCCCCTGCCCCTATCCCAATCACTCCCCTAACCCCTGCCCCTATCTCTGCCTGTCCTGCTGCCTGTGCCCCTACCCCCCTCCCTGCCTGTGCCCCTACCCCCCTCCCTGCCTGTGCCCCTACCCCCCTCCCTGCCTGCCCCGCTGCCTGTACCCTTTCCCCTGCCCCTAACCCTGCCTCCTGCCCACACCTCTGCCCTTACCCTGCCCCTGCCCATTTCCCTGTTCCTACCTCTATCCCTATCTCTATCTGTCCCCGTACCCCGTCTCCATCCCCTGCCCCTATCCCAGCCCCTCTCCCTATCCATGTCCCTATCCCTATCCGTGTCCCTGCCCCTATCCCTATCCATGACCCTGCCCCTATCCCTATCTGTGTCCCTGCCCTTTTCCCAGCCCCTCTCCCTAAACCAGACCCTATCCCAACCCCTATCCCATCCCTATCCCTGTCCCTATCCCTGTCCCAACCCCTGTCCCTGTCCCAACCCCTGTCCCTATCCCTGTCCCTATCCCAGCCCCTGTCCCTGTCCCTGTCCCTGTCCCTATCCCTGTCCCTATCCCTGTCCCTATCCCAGCCCCTATCCCTGTCCCTGTCCCTATCCCTGTCCCTATCCCTGTCCCTATCCCTGTCCCTATCCCTGTCCCTATCCCTATCCCTGTCTCTATCCCTATCCATGTCCCTATCCCTGTCTCTATCCCTATCCCTGTCTCTATCCCTATCCATGTCCCTATCCCTATCCGTGTCCCTGCCCCTATCCCTATCCATGACCCTGCCCCTATCTCAGCCCCTCTCCCTATCTGTGTCCCTGCCCTTTTCCCAGCCCCTCTCCCTAAACCAGACCCTATCCCAACCCCTATCCCATCCCTATCCCTGTCCCTGTCCCTATCCCTGTCCCAACCCCTGTCCCTGTCCCAACCCCTGTCCCAACCCCTGTCCCTGTCCCTATCCCTATCCCTGTCCCTATCCCAACCCCTGTCCCTATCCCTGTCCCTGTCCCTGTCCCTATCCCAGCCCCTATCCCAGCCCCTATCCCAGCCCCTATCCCAGCCCCTATCCCTGTCTCTATCCCTATCCCTGTCCCTGTCCCTGTCCCTGTCCCTGTCCCTGTCCCTGTCCCTGTCCCTATCCCTGTCCCTATCCCTGTCCCTATCCCAGCCCCTATCCCTGTCCCTATCCCTGTCCCTGTCCCTATCCCAACCCCTGTCCCTATCCCAACCCCTGTCCCTATCCCTGTCCCTATCCCAACCCCTGTCCCTATCCCTGTCCCTATCCCTGTCCCTATCCCAGCCCCTATCCCACCCCTATCCCTAACCCTATCCCTGTCCCTGTCCCTGTCCCTGTCCCAACCCCTGTCCCTATCCCTGTCCCTGTCCCTATCCCTGTCCCTGTCCCAACCCCTGTCCCTATCCCTGTCCCTATCCCCTATCCCTGTCCCTCTCCCTGTCCCTATCCTGTCCCTATCCCTGTCCCTATCCCTGTCCCTATCCCTGTCCCTATCCCAGCCCCTCTCCCAGCCCTACCCCTGTCCCTATCCCTGTCCCAGCCCCTATCTCTATCCCCATCCCTATCCCAACCCCTACCCCTGTCCCTATCCCACCCCTGTCCCTGTACCACTGTCCTTGTCCCCCTCTCCATCCCTGTCCCTGCCCCCCTCTGCCATCCCTGCCCCTGTCCCCCTGTCCTCCCGCCCCATCCCTGTCCCTGTCCCATCCCTGCCCCTGTCCCCTCTCTCATCCCTGTCTCCATGTCCATCCCTGTCCCCCTCTCCCATCTGTGTCCCTGCCCCAGTCCCCCTGTTCCCCCGCCCCATCCCTGCCCCTGTCCCCCTCTCTCATTCCTGTCCCCTGTCCCATCCCTGTCCCTGTCCCCCTGCCCCATCTGTGTCCCTGCCCCTGTCCCCCTCTCTCATCCCTGTCCCCCTGTCCCATCCCTTCCCCTGTCCCCCTCTCCCATCTCTGTTCCTGTTCCCCTGTCCCATCCCCGTCCCCTCTCCCATCCCTGTCCCCCTGCCCCATCCGTGTCCCTGTCCCCCTGTCCCTGTCCCCCTGTCCCCCCTGTCCCTGTCCCCCTCTCCCATCCCTGTCCTGTCCCCCTGCCCATCTGTGTCCCTGCCCCTGTCCCCCCACCCCATCCCTGTCCCATCCCTGCCCCTGTCCCCCTCTCTCATCCCTGTCCCCCCGTCCATCCCTTCCCTGACCCTCTCCCATCTCTGTTCCTGTCCCCCTCTCCCATCCCTGTCCCCCTGCCCCATCTGTGTCCCTGTCCCCCTGTCCCTGTCCCATCCCTGCCCCTGTCCCCCTCTCTCATCCCTGTCTCCGTGTCCCATCCCTGTCCCCCTCTCCCATCCCTGTCCCTGTCCCCCTGCCCCATCTGTGTCCCATCCTTCCCCTGTCCCCTCTCCCATCTCTGTTCCTGTTCCCTGTCCCATCCCCGTCCCCCTCTCCCATCCCTGTCCCCCTCTCCCATCCCTGTCCCCCTCTCCCTGTCCCCCCTGTCCCTGTCCCCCCCTCCCATCCCTGTCCCTGTCCCTCAGGGCCATCTGTGGCCTGGTGGCCTGTGCCTACCTGCTGTGCCAGCGCTGGCTGCTGGCGGCCGTCAAGGACAGCCGGCTCACGGCCAAGCTCTTGGCCACCGAGTTCGTACCCACCATGCACCCTGTGTGTCCGTGTGTCCATCCCACACATCCATGTGTCCACTCCAAGCCCCTGGACATCCGTGTGTCCATCCTGTGTCCCCTGGACACCCGTGTGCCCACCCTGTGCATCCGTTTTGTCCGTCCTGTGCACCCTACACATCCACCCCATTCATCCTCGGTGTCCGTGTGTCCAGCCCATTCATCCTGGGTGTCCATATGTCCACTCCACACACCCAAGCATCCTCCTGTCCACCCCACCCACCCTGCCCACCACCCCATACATCCAGGTGTCCGTTTGTCCTCCCGTGCGCCCCCCACATTCATCCCAGGTGTCTGTTTGTCCTCCCGTGCGCCCACCCCATACATCCCAGGTGTCCGTTTGTCCTCCCATGTGCCCACCCCATTCATCCCAGGTGTCCGTATGTCCCACCACACACCCTCCCCACCCACCCCATATATCCCAGTTGTCTTCATGTCCTCCCACCCACCCTGCCCACCCACCCCACGCGCCCCTGTCCGTCTGTCCATCCCCAGCCCTGCTCTCCCCTCTCCAGCAAACCCATCTACACGGTGCTGGTGGTGCTGCTCTCGCCTCCATCACCTTCCCTCCAGGGCTGGGCAGCTGATGGCCTCCAGGGTGAGTAGGGGGGCTCCCCAGGGCACCCCAACACGTCCCCACGGGGGTTCAGGATGTCTGTCTGTCCGTCCAGCTCACCATGAAGGAGTACCTCACCTCCCTCTTCGACAACCGTACTTGGGGTGCCCTGGTCCCCAACACCACCTCGATGACTGACCCTGAGGAGCTCTGGCAGGAGTGGTACCACCCCTTGGCCACCATCTTTGGCCAACCTTGGCCTTCTTCATCGTGATGAAGGTAGCCATGGCCCCCCCTCTATGTCCCCCCCCCTGTGTCCCCGTGGGGGTGACACCCCCAACTTCTCACCTGGGCTCTGCCCCCCCAAGTTCTGGATGTTGATCCTGGCCACCACCTGCCCTTGCCCGCTGGCTACTTCATGCCCATCTTTGTCTACGGTGAGTTGGGGGGGACACAGGGAGCCCAGGGTGGGGATGGGACCCCTGGGGAGTGGGGACAGGAGCCCTGGTGGGGACAGGAGCCCTGGGTGGGGGGGAGAGCCAGCCCTGGAGGGGGCAGGGGGACAGAAGCCCTGGAAGGCACAAAGGGGACAAGAGTCCTAGGGGGGAAAGCCTTGGGAGGGGGGACAACCAGATCCGAGGGGGACAGGGGGACAAAAGCCCTGAGGAGGGGATGTGGGGGCTGCCAGCCCTGGGGGGGACAGAGGGGACAGGACCCATGGAGGGGGACAGGCCGTGGGTGACAGAGCCCTGGGAGGGGACAGGGGGGACGCTGGGGGGACAGGGGGAGCAGAAGCCCTTGGGAGGGACAGAAGCCCTGAGGGGGGAACGGGGGGGGACAGGAGTCCTGGGGTGGGGACATGGGGACAGCCAGCCATGGGCAGGGACAGCCAGATGTGGGGGGGTCAGGGGGGACAGGAGCCCTGTACAGGGGCCCTGGGGACCGGACCAGGGGGACAGGGGGACAGCCAGCCCTGGAGGGGACAGAGCCTTGGGGGACAGGACCCCTGGAGTGGGGACATGGGGACAGCCAGCCTTGGACAGGGACAGCAGATGTGGGGGACAAGGGGACAGAAGCCCTGAGGGGGGACAGGAGCCCTGAGGGGGGACAGGGGGTGTAGGACCCATGGGGAATTGGGTGACACCAGCCCTGGGGAGGGACAGGAGCTCAGTGGGGAGGACAGCCAGACTTGGGAGGGGGGCACAGGGGCACACCCAGCCCTGGGGGGACAGTGGGGACAGGACCCAAGGGAGGGACAGCCAGCCCTGGGGGGGGGGGACAGGAGCCCTGAGGGGACAGGGAGGGGACAGAAGGGACAGGACCCATGGGAGGGACAGCCAGCCTGGGGGGGGGACAGGAGCCCTGAGGGGACAGGGAGGACAGGACCCATGGGAGGGACAGCCAGCCCTGGGTGGGGGGGACAGGAGCCCTGAGGGACAGGGAGGGGACAGGGGGGACAGGACCCAAGGGAGGGACAGCCAGCCCTGGGTGGGGGGGACAGGAGCCCTGAGGGGACAGGGAGGGGACAGAGGGTACAGGGGGGGACAGAACCCATGAGAGGGACAGCCAGCCCTGGGTGGGGGGGACAGGAGCCCTGAGGGGGACAGGGAGGTGACAGGTGGGGACAAAACCCATGAGAGGGACAGCCAGCCCTGGGTGGGGGGACAGGAGCCCTGAGGGGGGACAGGGAGGTGACAGGTGGGGGACATCCAGTCCTGGAGGAGGGGAAGTGGGGGACACCAGCCCTTTGTGGGGGGAGGACACAGGAGCCCTGGGGGAGGGGGACCAGGGGAACAGAAGCCCTCGGGTGGGGGGACAGGAGTCGTGGGGTGGGGACCTGGGGACAAGCAGCCCTGTGGGGGCACAGGAGGGTGGTCACCTTCAGCCACCCATTGTTTGGTGCTGGGGTCTCCCCACCTTCCCCCCCCCCCCTTTTAGGAGCCGCCATCGGCCGCTTGACGGGCGAGGCCGTGGCCTTTCTCTTCCCCCGGGGCCTCCGCTCGGGTGGGGCCCTGCACCCCATCATCCCCGGGGGCTACGCCTTGGCTGGTGAGGACAGGGGACACCCATGGGTGGGATGGGACACCCACCACCCACCCCCTTGACCTTCCACCTCCTCCCTTGGTTCTCCTCGAGCAGGTGCTGCTGCCTTTTCGGGCTCGGTCACCCATTCCATCTCCACGGCGTTGCTGGTGTGCGAGGCCACTGGGCACCTGGGTCACGTCCTCCCAGTTGTCCTGGCCGTGCTGGTGGCCAATGCCATCACCCAGAAGAACCAACCATCCTTCTACGATGGCACCATCATCGTCAAGAAGTTGCCCTACCTCCCCCGCATCCGCACCCGGCACATGGCGTGAGGGCCAAATACCCCACCCCACCCCCAAACCCCAAAAAAAAATCCATATTTTGGGGAGATTTGCTGGAAAATGATGGAAATTTAGGTACCCCACCCCACCCCCAAACCCCAAAAAAAAATCCATATTTTGGGGAGATTTGCTGGAAAATGATGGAAATTTAGGGGGTTTTATGGCTCGTCAGCTCCTACCAAGTGGTGGTGGAGGAGTTCATGGAGCGCCGGGTGGTGGTGGTGGCCAAGAGTGGTGGCTTCGAGGAGGTTCTGGCAGCCTTGGATGCTTCTGCTGATGCTGAATACCCCGTGGTGGAGAACACAGGTGGGATGTGGGGTGGGGTGGGGGTCTCCACGCTGTGGGGGGGACGTCACCAGCTTGTCCTCGTCCTCCAGGGTCACCCATGTTGGTGGGAACCATCCGCAGAGCCCAGCTGATCGCCTTCCTCCAGAGCCAAGAGCATCCCCAGGCACCCCCAGGGGGAGAAGGTAAAGGGAGTTGGGGGGGGGGGGGGTTTGAGCACCCTGCTTGACCCCAAAAAAGCTCTGTTTCCACCCAAAAATTAACACATCACCTTTCCCCAAGCTGGCCACCGCGGGGACGCTCGGGGACAGCTGTGCCATCGAGCCCATCATGCTCCAGCTCTCACCGTGGACCTCCCTGCACCAGGTTTGGGGTGGGGAAAACGTGTCCTGGTGGAGCTTGGAGCCACCAACACCTCCAAATTCTGTGCCCCAGCAAGGGGACGTGGTGGGGGTGGCTTTGTCCCCACCGTGTCCCTGTTGTCACCTCCTCAAGGCCCATCACCTCTTCGAGCTGCTGAAGCTGCAGCGCATCTTCGTCACCCGTTTCGGGGAGCTGGTGGGAGCTGTCAGCAGGGTGGAGGTGAGGGGGGGGGGGAAGGGGACAAGGAGGTGACAAGGTGAGGGGACAAGTGGAGGACAAGACCCTCAACTCACCCCCTCTGTCCCCTCGCAGCTGCGGAGAGCGATCGAGGAGCTCGCCAACCCCAAGTGATGGCTTTTGGGGACCCCTCCCCAGGGATGTCACCCATGGAAAGAAGCACTGGGGGGGGGGTCCTTGTTCCTCCTCCATGGGGAGATGGGACCACATCTCTGGCAGGGTGTGCTCTGCATTAAACACATCAATCCAGCAAAGCTGCTGCTGCTGCTTCTTCCTCCTCCTCTCCTTCTTCTTCCTCCTCCTCTCCTTCCTCTCCTTCCTCCTCCTCTCCTTCCTCCTCCTCTCCTTCCTCCTCCTCTCCTTCCTCCTCCTCTCCTTCCTCTCCTTCCTCCTCTCCTTCCTTCTCCTCCTCCTCTCCTTCCTCCTCCTCTCCTTCTCTCCTTCCTCCTCTCCTTCCTTCTCCTCCTCCTCTCCTTCCTCCTCCTCCTCCTCTTCCTCCTCCTCCTCCTCCCCTTCCTCCTCCTCTCCTTCTTCCTCCTCCTCCTCCCCTTCCTCCTCCTCTCCTTCTTCCTCCTCTTCCTCTCCTTCTTCCTCCTCTTCCTCTCCTTCTTCCTCCTCTTCCTCTCCTTCTTCCTCCTCTTCCTCCTCTTCTTCCTCCTCCTCCTCCTCTTCTTCCTCCTCCTCCTCCTCCTCTTCCTCCTCCTCCTCCTCCTCTTCCTCCTCCTCTTCTTCCTCCTCCTCCTCCTCTTCTTCCTCCTCCTCCTCTTCTTCCTCCTCCCCTCCTCTTCTTCCTCCTCCTCCTCCTCTTCCTCCTCCTCCTCCTCTTCTTCCTCCTCCTCCTCCTCTTCTTCCTCCTCCTCCTCCTCTTCTTCCTCCTCCTCCTCCTCTTCTTCCTCCTCCTCCTCCTCTTCTTCCTCCTCCTCCTCCTCTTCTTCCTCCTCCTCCTCCTCTTCTTCCTCCTCCTCCTCCTCTTCTTCCTCCTCCTCCTCCTCTTCTTCCTCCTCCTCCTCCTCTTCTTCCTCCTCCTCCTCTTCTTCCTCCTCCTCCTCTTCTTCCTCCTCCTCCTCTTCTTCCTCCTCCTCCTCTTCTTCCTCCTCCTCCTCCTCCTCTTCTTCTTCCTCCTCCTCCTCTTCTTCCTCCTCCTCCTCCTCTCTTCCTCCTCCTCCTCCTCTTCTTCCTCCTCCTCCTCCTCTTCTTCCTCCTCCTCCTCCTCTTCTTCCTCCTCCTCCTCTTCTTCCTCCTCCTCCTCTTCTTCCTCCTCCTCCTCTTCTTCCTCCTCCTCCTCTTCTTCCTCCTCCTCCTCCTCCTCTTCTTCCTCCTCCTCCTCCTCTTCTTCCTCCTCCTCCTCCTCTTCTTCCTCCTCCTCCTCCTCTTCTTCCTCCTCCTCCTCCTCTTCTTCCTCCTCCTCCTCCTCTTCTTCCTCCTCCTCCTCCTCTTCTTCCTCCTCCTCCTCCTCTTCTTCCTCCTCCTCCTCCTCTTCTTCCTCCTCCTCCTCCTCTTCTTCTCCTCCTCCTCTTCTTCCTCCTCCTCCTCTTCTTCCTCCTCCTCCTCTTCCTCCTCCTCCTCTTCTTCCTCCTCCTCCTCCTCCTCTTCTTCTTCCTCCTCCTCCTCTTCTTCCTCCTCCTCCTCTTCTTCCTCCTCCTCCTCTTCTTCCTCCTCCTCCTCCTCCTCTTCTCTTCCTCCTCCTCCTCTCTTCCTCCTCCTCCTCCTCTTCTTCCTCCTCCTCCTCCTCTTCTTCCTCCTCCTCCTCCTCTTCTTCTTCCTCCTCCTCTTCTTCCTCCTCCTCCTCCTCTTCTTCCTCCTCCTCCTCCTCTTCTTCCTCTTCCTCCTCCTCTTCTTCCTCCTCCTCCTCCTCTTCTTCCTCCTCCTCCTCTTCTTCCTCCTCCTCCTCTTCTTCCTCCTCCTCCTCCTCTTCTTCCTCCTCCTCCTCTCTTCCTCTTCTTCCTCCTCTCTTCCTCCTCCTCCTCCTCTTCTTCCTCCTCTTCTTCCTCCTCTTCTTCCTCCTCTTCTTCCTCCTCTCCTCCTCTTCTTCCTCCTCTTCTTCTCCTCTTCTTCCTCTCTCCTCCTCCTCTTCTTCTCCTCCTCCTCCTCTTCTTCCTCTTCCTCCTCCTCTTCTTCCTCCTCCTCCTCTTCTTCCTCCTCCTCCTCCTCTTCTTCCTCTTCCTCCTCCTCTTCTTCCTCCTCCTCTTCTTCCTCCTCCTCCTCTTCTTCCTCCTCCTC
>JAUMJJ010000202.1:0-105000 GCA_033556795.1 Tapera naevia | reverse complement strand
GGAGGGTCCTCAGTGGGGTGAGGGACCATGGGGATGGGGCCAAAGCACCCATGGAGGGTGCTCAGCAGGGTGAGGGACCATGGGGAGGGGGCCAAAGCACCCATGGAGGGTGCTCAGTGGGGTGAGGGACCCCGGGGAGGGGGCCACAGCACCCATGGAGGGTGCTCAGTGGGTTGAGGGGACCATGGAGAGGGGACCACAGCACCCATGGAGGGTGCTCAGTGGGGTGAGGGACCCCGGGGAGGGGGCCACAGCACCCATGGAGGGTGCTCAATGGGGTGAGGGACCCCGGGGAGGGGGCCACAGCACCCATGGAGGGTGCTCAGCAGGGTGAGGGACCCTGGGAGGGGGCCACAGCACCCATGGAGGGTGCTCAGCAGGGTGAGGGACCACAGGGAGGGGGCCACAGCACCCATGGAGGGTGCTCAGTGGGGTGAGGGACCATGGGGATGGGACCACAGCACCCATGGAGGGTGCTCAATGGGGCACAGTGTCCACAACACCCGTGTGCCCCATGGAGGGTGCTTGGTGGGATGAGGGGAACCGTGGTGAGGGGGCTACAGCACCCATGGAGGGTCCTCAGTGGGATGAGGGGACCATGGAGAGGGGACCACAGCACCCATGGAGGGTCCTCAGTGGGTTCAGGGTGCTCAAAGAGCGATGGGACCACAGCACCCACGGAGGGTGCTGGGTTGGGTGATGGGACCACAGCACTGGTGACCCCTGCGGAGGATGCTGAAGGGTGCACGGGGTGACACCCCCATCCCTGGTGTCTCCCCACACCTGCTCCCACAGGGATTAGGACAGGAGTTCCACCCACTCCATTCCTGGTGCCCAGGGGGAGGGAAGGGGCACCCCAAAGGCCCCCCTCACCCTTCTCCAGCCCCACCCTGGGCAAACAGAGATAAAAGTGCCACCTCGGGCCCCAGGCGGGCGCCGTCCCCTCCCTGCGCCGCCGGACTTTGAGCCGGGGCCGAGAGTGGAGCACGAGGCCTCCATGGGCCTGAGGGGCCCAAAATCATGGAATGGGTTGGGTTGGAAGGGACCTCCAAGCCCATCCAGTTCCATCCCTGTGCCACGGGCAGGGACACCTCCCACTGGATCAGGGGGGCTCCAAGCCCCATCCAACCTGGATTTGAACACCTCCAGGGATGGGGCAGCCAAAGCTCTGGGCAACCTTGGCCAGGGCCTCCCCACCCTCATGGTGAAGAATTTCTTCCTGATGTCCAACCTAAATCTCCCATTTTAAAACCATTCCTCCTCCTCTTCTCCCTGCACTCCCTGATCAAGAGCCCCTCCCCAGCTTTCCTGGAGCCCCTTTCAGCCCTGGGAGGCTGCTCTAAGGTCTCCCCACAGCCTTCTCCTCTCCAGGTTGAACAACCCCAACTCTCCCAGCCTGTCCTCACAGCAGAGGTTCTCCAGCCCTTGGATCATCTCCGTGGCCTCCTCTGGACCTGCTCCAACAATTCCACATCCTTCTTATGTTAAGGATCCCACATTTGGACACAGAGCTCCAGGTGGCTCTCCTGAGGGTGGCTAAATGGGATAAAATCCACACAAACAGCTGCTTATCAGCAAGATGTTGGTCCCCCCTGACCCCTCTTCCATGTTTATTATGATTTTTGGACCCAAAAAAAGCCCTTATTCCAGCTTTTTTTCCCACCTGGTGATTTGCAGGCACCGGGCAGCCGGCCCTGGGGTGGCTTTGAGGGAGTGGTTGACATCAAATTCCTTGTGGGTCTTGCTGAGGAAAAGAGGCCTTGGATGGGAATTGCTCCTTGAGCTGGGGGCAACCCCTTAAAAACCCCTCAAATTTCTTAAAAACACCCTTAAATCATCAAATTCTATTAAAAAGACCCTTAAAACCCCTTAAATTCCATAAAAAAACTGTAAAACTACTTCAAATCCTTATAAAAGACCATTCAAAAATCCTTAAATTCCTTAAAAACACCCTTAAATTCATCAAATTCTTTACAAAAATCCTTAAATTCCTTAAAGAAACCCTTAAAAAAATCCTTAAAAAAACCCCTTGAAAAAACCCTTTTAAAAAATCCTTAAAAAAATCCTTAAAAAAATCCTTAAAAAAACCCTTAAAAAAACCCTTAAAAAAACCCTTAAAAAAACCCTTAAAAAAACCCTTAAAAAACCCTTAAAAAAACCCTTAAAAAAACCCTTAAAAAAACCCTTAAAAAACCCTTAAAAAACCCTTAAAAAATCCTTTAAAAAAACCCTTAAAAAATCCTTTAAAAAAACCTTAAAAAAACCTTAAAAAATCCTTTAAAAAAACCTTAAAAAATCCTTTAAAAAAACCTTAAAAAAATCCTTAAAATCCATAAAACCTCCTTGAATTCCTTAAAAATGCCCTTAAAATGCCTTAAAAACCTTTAAAACACCCTTAAATCCAAATTCCTTCACACCTCCCCTGCCAAATTTCCTGAAAAAGTCCTTAAATTCCTTTAAAACCATCCTTAAAAAGTCCTTAGGTTCCTCTAAAACCCCTTACAGTCCTTAAAATGCCCTCAACAACTCCTTAAATTCCTTTAAAACACTCTTAAATCTCCTTAAAAACATCCTTAAATGCCCCTTAAAATTCTTAAAAATGCCCTTAAAACCCCTCAAAACCCTGGGGAAGAGCCCCCACCCCTCCTTCCCCCCCCCCAGATTCTTGCAGAAGGAAACAACAACATTCTAGAAAACCAAAAAAAGCACATTTTTTATTCAACTCCAAACCCACAAAAATTCCCCAAACCCATAAAAATCTATGAAAAAAAAAAAAAGCAGAAGGGGAAAAAAAAAACAACCCACAACAAAAAAAAAAGGGATCCGGGTTTTTGTTTTTCCTTTTTCCCCCTTTTTGCTCTCCCAAATCTGACACGACCTTCACTTCCTCACAATAAATATACAAAAATAGAATAAATTAGGTTAAAAAATATAAGAAAAAGGTAACACTGGCAGATCAGTGCTAAAGGGGGAACAGAACCACCCAGAACCCGTCAGGAAAGGAATAAATAGGGAGCAAAAAAAAAAGAAAAAAGCAAAAATAAATCAATTTTGAGGCTGAGCCCTTTTTTTTTTTTTGAAATGTGGGGAAAAATAAAAAGGAGAAACCCCCCAAAATTCCCCCTCGTTTGAAATTTCAATTTGCATCATTTTTTTTGGGGGGGGGAATGGGGGCAGCACCTGCTTCATCCCCAACGCTGGGGATTTTTATTAATAATAATACTATAAAAAAAGCCTTAATATTAAGAGAAATAATAAATAAACCCCTCGGGGAGGAGGGGGGGGTCTTCATGTGGTTGGTTTCAAGTGTCTTTTGGTTTGGGGGGGGGTCAGAGGGGGCCCCCCCCGGCACCCGCCTGCTCCTGCAGCCCCAGCAGGCTGTAGGCGATGCGCTTCTGGTGGCCCGGCAAGCGCACCCCGATCCGCTTGATGTCACTGGGAAGATAGAAAAAGGGGGGAATCCCCCCCCCCAAAAAAATCAGGATTAAGTGGAAACATAACAGGAAAGGGTTCTGGTGGGTCCTCGGTGGAGCCAGGACATCCCCCAGCCACCTCGGGGTTGGTGGTCTCTCGGCACCCAACTGCGGCGTTCTCAGGGCAGGGGGTGGGACTGGATGATCTTTAAGGTCTTTTCCAACCCAAACCATTCCATGATTCTGTGATTCCCAGGGGACAGACAGATGGACGTGGCTTGTCCTGACCTCTCCGGCCGGATTCGGGCCAGGGAAGGGCTAATTTTATCCCGTTTCTCCGGGCAGCAAAGCGTGGAAGTGGTGTCCTTTCCCAGCATGTTCTTGTCCCCATGGGAGATGGGAGGGGTGGGATGGGGACACTGTGGACACACCATGGGGACACCACGGGGACAACATGAGGATGGGATGGGGACACCATGGGGACACCACGGGGACAGCGTGAGGATGGGATGGGGACACCACGGGGACAGCGTGAGGATGGGATGGGGACACCACGGGGACAACGTGAGGATGGGATGGGGACACCACGGGGACAGCGTGAGGATGGGATGGGGACACCACGGGGACAACGTGAGGATGGGATGGGGACACCACGGGGACAACGTGAGGATGGGATGGGGACAGCAGGAGGACACCACGGGGACAGCGTGAGGATGGGATGGGGACACCACGGGGACAACGTGAGGATGGGATGGGGACAGCAGGAGGACACCACGGGGACAGCGTGAGGATGGGATGGGGACACCACGGGGACAACTTGAGGATGGGATGGGGACAGCAGGAGGACACCACGGGGACAGCGTGAGGATGGGATGGGGACACCACGGGGACAACGTGAGGATGGGATGGGGACAGCAGGAGGACACCACGGGGACAGCGTGAGGATGGGATGGGGACACCACGGGGACAACGTGAGGATGGGATGGGGACACCACGGGGACAGCGTGAGGATGGGATGGGGACAACCACGGGGACACCATCGGAATGGGCAGGAGGATGGGATGGGGACACCACGGGGACAGCGTGAGGATGGGATGGGGACACCACGGGGACAACGTGAGGATGGGATGGGGACACCACGGGGACAACGTGAGGATGGGATGGGGACACCACGGGGACAACATGAGGATGGGATGGGGACAGCAGGAGGACACCACAGGGACAGCGTGAGGATGGGATGGGGACACCATGGGGACAGCACAGGGACACCATGAGGATGGAGTAGGGACACCACAGGGACACCATCGGAATGGTACGGGGATAGCATGGGGACACCACAGGGACAGCATGAGGATGGGATGGGGACAACGTGGGGTCACCACAGGGACACCATGAGGATGGAATGAGAACACCATGGGGACACCACAGGGACACCATAGGAATGGGATGGGGACAGCATAAGGAGACCACCAGGACAGTATAAGGATGGAATGGGGACACTATGGGGACACCACAGGGACAACATGGGAATGGAATGGAGACACCACAGGGACAGCATGAGGATGGAATGGGAACACCATGGGGACAGCAAGGGGATACCGCAGGGACAGTATGGGGACAGCAAGGGGATGGTATGGGGACACTACAGGTACAACGTGAGGATGGAACGGGGGCACCATGGGGATGCCACGGGGACAGAATGAGGACAGCAAGGGGACATCAAGAGGACACCACAGGGAGAAGATGGGGACACCACAGGGAGAAGATGGGGACACCACAGGGAGAAGATGGGGACACCACAGGGAGAAGATGGGGACACCACAGGGACAGCAAGGGGATACCATAAGGACAGTATGGTGACAGCAAGGGGATGGTATGGGGACACTACAGGTACAACATGAGGATGGAATGGGGACTCCATGGAGATGGGATGAGGCCAGCAAGGGGACACTTCCAAGGACAGCATGGGGATAGGAAGGGGATGATATGGGGACTCCACGGGGACAACATGAGGATGGGATGGGGACAGCAAGAGGACACCATAGGGACACCAGAGAGACAACACGAGGGCACCATGGGGATGGTATGTGGATACCATGGGGACTGCATGGAGACACCATGGGGACAGTACAGGGACACCATGGGGACACCATTGGGATGTGGACTCACTCGCTGGTCATCTGCAGGACCTTCTCGATGGTGCTGTAGCCCGAGGCCATGAAGTGCTCCGTGTACTGGGGCATCCGGATGGACTCGAGCCACTCTGAGACGGAGCGGAAGGGGACGCCCTCGGAGCCACTGGTGCTGGGCAACCGGATGGAGACCCTGGGGACACGGGGTAGGGGGTGAGAAATGGAGTGGGGAGGGGGTGCACAAACAGGGGTGGAGATGGGAGGGTGCAAAAAAAGGATACAAAACCAGTATCAGGGAAAATAAACCCAAGGCAAAGATGCAAAAAATAACGGCGGAAGCCCAACTGAACCGGAACGTGGGAAAATACGATGGAAATAGGGCAAAAAATGGTGAGAGGAGAGGCAAAACGTGCCCAGATGTGAAAAGGGAAGCAAAAATGGGAGGATGCAGAGAGTGATGCAAAAAGGGGAGATGGAAAAAATGAGGCAAGAGTGCAAAAAAAACAGGAAACGATGTGAAAATGCCAAAGGGGAAAGGAAAAGTTAAAAAGCAGAGCAGCAAGGGAGGAGAAACAAACACAGGGATGGAAATCAGCAGAAACTGTTTGAGAATGAAAGATGGAGAGGATGGAAGGGTCTAGAACAACACAATCAGCTTCAGTACAAGAAGGATGTTGAGGGGTTTCAGCTGCTCTTTGTCCACGTGTTTCTCCTCCAAGATGAGATCACTGAAGCCCTCTCTGGCACAAGAAGCTCTTGGTGCTCCTCTTCTCTGAGGGCATCCATAGATACAGCACTCCAGGCTTGGGAAGAGCAGAGGAAAGCTGCCTGATGGAAAGGGACCTGGGGGTGTTGGTCAACAGGGGCTGAACATGAGGCAGCAGTGGCCCAGGTGGGCAAGGAGGCCACCAGCATCCTGGCTTGGATCAGCCATGGGGTGGCAGCAGGAGCAGGGCAGGGATTGTCCCCTGCACTGGGCACTGGGGAGGCCACACCTGGAATCCTGGGGTCAGTTTTGGGCCCCCCAGGACAAGAAGGACATTGAGGGCCTGGAGAGCATCTGGAGAAGGGAACGGAGCTGGGGAAGGGTCTGGAGAACAGGGGTTGTGGGAGCAGCTGAGGGCCCTGGGGCTGTTTAGTCTGGAGAAGAGGAGGCTGAGGGGAGACCTCATGGCTCTGTGCAGCTCCTGAAAGGAGGTTGTGGTGAGGTGGGTGCTGGGCTCTGCTCCCAAGGAACAAGTGATGGGATGAGAGGAAACGGCCTCAGGTTGCACCAGGGAAGGTTCAGATTGGATATTGGGAAAGATTCCTTCACAGAAAGGGTGGTGAAGCCCTGGCAGAGGCTCCCAGGGCAGTGGTGGAGTCTCCATCCCTGGAGGGGTTCAGAGACCATGTGGCCGTGGCACTTGGGGACAGGGTTCAGCAGGCACCGTGGGGCTGGGCTGAGGGTTGGACTGGATGAGCTGAGAGGGCTTTTCCAACCTCAGTGATTCCACGATTCTATGATTTAAGGAAGGCACAGATTCAAGGAAGCTCCCGAGAAGACAGAGATGAGCAAAGCGACGCGAGAACACGAAGGTGCAACACTCAGAGGTGCAAAGAGCAACGCAGGAGGGCCAAGAAGCCTCCTTGCCCGCTCACCGGGGGTCGAAGTCCGCCACCGCCTTGAGGGACTCGGGAGCACGGATGAGTTTTTCCAGGATGCTGACGATGTCGGCAAACTTGGGGCGTCGGCTGCGCTCCTGGAGCCAGCACTGCATCATCAGCTGGTAGATGGCAGAGGGACAATCCAGGGGAGCAGGGAGGCGGAAGCCCTCGTTGATGGCCTTCATCACCTACGAGGAGGAGGAGGTTGAGCCGTGCTCCTCAAAAAACAGTGGCTGTTTGCAAGGACACCCCCCAAAAACCGGGTGGTGGTGAAGGATGGATGCTCACCTCGTGGTTTGAGAGCTCCCAGTAGGGTCGCTCGCCGTAGGACATCACCTCCCACATGACGATGCCGTAGCTCCAGACGTCGCTGGCGGAGGTGAACTTGCGGTAGGAGATGGCTTCGGGGGCCGTCCAACGGATGGGGATCTTCCCACCCTATTGGCAACATTGGGGTCAACTCTGCACCCTCCCAAATTACACCCCCACCACGGCCAAGCACCCCACCTCGGTGGCACTTACGCTGGTGGTGTAGGTGGCTTCAGGGTCATCTTCCAACACCCTCGAGAGCCCAAAATCGGACACCTTGCACACCAAGTTGCTGTTCACCAAGATGTTCCGGGCGGCCAGATCCCGGTGGACGTAATTCATGTTGGCCAAGTACTTCATGCCGGCGGCGATGCCTCTCAACATCCCCACCAGCTGGATGACACCAAATTCCCCCTCTTTTTCCTGGCAGAAGGGGAGAATCCGGCCTCGAATCCACCTCTCATCCCACCTCCCGTGGTGGCTTCTGGTGGTTCCACCACCGGGTAATCCCTGCCTGGGGCAGGACAACACCACCACGCTTCACCTACCCGCAGGAATTTATCCAACGCGCCGTTCTCCATGTACTCCGTGATGATCATGAAGGGCTTGTCTGTACAAAAACCAACCCAGAATGGGTAAATTCTCTCAAAATCCCCCAAATCCTCCCAACTCCACTCCCCAAAGCCCAACGACAAAACCCAACCACCGACAAAACCCAACCACCGACAAAACCCAACCACCAGACAACAAAACCCAACCTCCCTAAAACCCCCAAACTCCCCAACCCTCCCCCAAAACCCAAACGTCCCCTCCCTAAAAACCCCACCTCCTCCAAAATCCAATCCCCCACCCCAAACCCTGACACCACCACCCCCTCAAGACCTCCAAACCCAACCCATCGTTGTCCAAAGCACCTTATTTTTATATTGGCCTTTTTTGGGGTGTTTTGCAAGGAAATTGGGCTTTTTTAGAGTGGGGACACACGGACACTCACACTTGGAGACGACCCCTTCCAGGCGGATGATGTTCTGGTGGCAGAACTGGCCCATGATGGTGGCTTCGCTCAAGAAGTCCACTCGTTGCTTCTCCGTGTAGCCCACCTTCAAGGTCTTGATGGCCACCGGCACCTCCTTCCTACCACGCTTCAGGGTGCCCTTGTAGACCTCCCCAAATTCACCTACTCAGAGGAAGGGTGGACCTTTAAGCCCCATCTTGATCCAGCTTTAGGGTGTCTTTGGGGTGACAAAGTCACCTAAGGACCTACCGGCGCCGATGACCTTCTGGCGGGTGATAGAGGATGGAGGGATCTCAGTGGTGAACTTCAGCATGGCTTGGTTGGGGTCTTCGTAGGTGTGTGGGTCAACATAGGTCTTGAGGGGCTTCAGCTGGTCTGTGGGGTGCAGAGGGTGGGGTGTCAGCACCCATGCGACCCCCATCCATCTCCGTTGACCCCACCATCCCGTTGCTCACCTGACTTGGAGAAGTAGACGTCCTCGGCAGACTGGCGTGGCCTTGACCTCCTCTTCCTGCAGAAAAGTACCAGTTTGCCCCCAAAAGTCACCCCTCACCCATCTTTGGTGGTGGAAAAAAGGTGCTTTGGGGTGCTTTTTTTGGGGGGGTGTCTCCTTACCGCCGGAGGAGGTAGAGGAGGGCGGCCAAGAGGAGGACAACAAAGACGACACCAGCGACGGAGCCAGTGATGGCAGCAGCAGATCCCATGGCATCAGCACCTGTGGGACAATTCAAAAGGGGGGGTTTGGGGTGAACCATGCACCTCCTGGGACCCCCACCCCAAAATCCTGCCTGGGTCCTCACCCTCAGGCAGGGTCTCAAACTCGTGCTGGGGGCTGTAGACGCCGTGGCCGTCCTGGGTGAGCGCCTGGACCCGCACCACGTAGGCGGTGGCAGGGGACAGCTTGGGAATGGTGACAGAGGTGCCTTCACAACGCAGCACCGAGTAGCTGTTCTCATCCACCTGGGGACAGGGGAGGGGGTGAGGGTGGAGATGACACGGACGGAGGTGACAGAGGTGGGGGGCGATGTGGGTTGGGGGCAAGGATGGAGGTGGTGCGGGTGGATGGGGGTGGATGTGGATGGGTGGAGCAAGGATGGAGGTGACGCGGATGGGGAGGTGATGCGGATGGGGTTGAGGATGGAGGAGACGCGGATGGGGTTTGATGCAGGTGGATGGGGCAATGATGGGGTGACACGATGGAGAGGTGACGCGGATGGGGTCGAGGATGGAGGTGATGCGGATGGGGAGGTGACGCGGATGGGGCTGAGGATGGAGGGAGACGCGGATGGGGAGGGGACGTGGATGGGGAGGTGGATGGAGGAGACGCGGATGGGGTTTGATGCAGGTGGATGGGGCAATGATGGGGTGACACGATGGAGAGGTGACGCCGATGGGGTCGAGGATCGGGGAGACGCGGATGGGGTCGAGGATCGGGGAGACGCGGATGGGGTTTGATGCAGGTGGATGGGGCAATGATGGGGTGACACGATGGAGAGGAGACGCGGATGGGGAGGTGACGCGGATGGGGAGGTGGATGGAGGAGACATGGATGGGGTTTGAATCAGGTGGATGGGGCAATGATGGGGTGACACGATGGAGGGTGACGCCGCGGATGGGGTCGAGGATGGAGGGTGACGCGGATGGGGTCGAGGATGGAGGGTGACGCGGATGGGGTCGAGGAGATGAGACATGGATGGGGTTTGATGCAGATGGATGAGGTTTGATGCAGATGGATGAGGTTTGATGCAGATGGATGAGGCAATGACAGGGTGACACGACAGGGAGGTGACACGGATGGGGAGGTGACAGAGACAGGGGCAAGGTGGTGTAGATGGAGATGACATGAATGGGGGGTTGACACAAGGGGCAAGGGTAGAGGTGATGGAGGTGGATGGGGAAGCGACGGGGATGGAGGCAAGAATGGAGGTGATGGGGATGGAAGTGACACAGATGGGAAGGTGATGTGGGTGGAGGTGACACGGATGGACGTTGAACAGACTGGGGCAAGGATGGAGGTGACATTGGCAGGGGGAGACATGGATGGGGGTGATGGATTTGGGGGAGCTGGACTGAAGCTGTGACAAGGGACCGACCTTCTTGCTGTAGGTGACCTCATACTTCCAGACCCGACCCTGCTGCCGCGGCGGCACCGTCCAGGAGAGGACCAAGCTGGTGGCCGTCCGTCCATCCAGGCTCACCGACGTCACCCGGGGTGGCTCTGCCACGTGGACAGGGATGTCACAGAGCTGTCCCCATGAGGACAGGGACATCCCAGAGGCGTCCCCGCGTGTGGAGAGAAAAGTGGGGGGGACCTCCTAAGGACCCCTCACCCGTCTGGTTGACGCTGATGGTGGCGGTGGCCACGCTGCGCTGGTGGCTGTAGGGTGACACCCCGTTGCGGGCTTCCACGGTGAAGGTGTAGTTGACGTGAGGCTCCAGGTCGGTGACGGTGACCCCGGTGGCCGTCAGCCCACGGGGGGGCTGTGAGTAACGGACCCCCCCGTCGCAGGGCCGGCACTCCCCGCTCTCGGGCCAGCACTGCTCGCAGGTGACGCTGTAGGTGACGTCCTGACGGCCACCGGCGTCGGCTGGGGGCGACCAGCGCAGCTGCACCGCCGCCCCCAGCCCCACGGCCGCGACGCCTTGAGGGGGAGAGGGGGGACCTGGGAGAGGGGACATGGGGGGGGTCAGAGTGTAAAGCAATGAGGAAATCAGCAAAAAAAACCCCAAAATCTCGAGTTCTGGGGGACATCAGGTTTTACTCAGCTCGGTAAACTCAGGAAAGGTGACAAATGAGCAGAGGTGATTGACAGAGTTAATGGGAACGGCTTTAAGGGCAACTCCTGATCATCCCTGTGAGAGAATGAGGGCAGTAATGAGGGTGAGGGAGAACCTCAATGTGAGAAGGACCTGGACCTGTGGGAATGGCCCCAGAGGAGGCCACGGAGATGATCCAGGGGCTGGAGCACCTCTGCTCTGAGGACAGGCTGAGAGAGTTGGGGTTGTTCAGCTTGGAGAAGAGAAGGCTCCAGGGACACCTTAGAGCAGCCTCCTAAGACTGAAAGGGGCTCCAGGAAAGCTGGGGAGGGGCTCTTGATCAGGCAGTGCAGGGATAGGATGAGGGGGAAGGGTTTTCAGCTGAAAGAGGAGAGATTGAGATGAGATCTTGGGGAGAAATGTTTTGCTGTGAGGGTGGGGAGGCCCTGGCCCAGGTTGCCCAGAGCAGTGGTGGCTGCCCCATCTCTGGAGGTGTTCCAGGCCAGGTTGGATGGGGCTCTGAGCCCCCTGATCCAGTGGGAGGTGTCACCCCCATGGCAGGGGGTGGAACCAGATGGGCTTTGAGGTCTCTTCCAACGCAAACCATTCCATAATTCCATGATCACAGTTTCACAGTATCACAAGGTTGGAAAGGACCTCTGAGATCATCAAGTCCAACCTATAACCCAACACCAACACCAACCCATCATCTAACCCATGGCACTCAGTGCCTCATCCAATCTCCCCTTAAACACCTCCAGGGCTGGTGACTCCACCCCCTCCCTGGGCAGCCCATTCCAATGACCAATCACCCTTTCAGTGAAGAACTTTTTCCTCATATCAAGTCTAAACTTTCCCTGACCAAGCTTGAGTCCCTGCCCTCTGGTTCTGCCACTGGTCACCTGAGAGAAGAGACCAACCCCTGCCCCACTACAACCTCCTTTTAGGGAGTTGTAGAGAGCAATGAGGTCTCCCCTGAGCCTCCTCTTCTCCAGACTAAACAGCCCCAGCTCCCTCAGTCTCTCCTCGTAGGGCTTGTGCTCCAGCCCCTTCCCCATCTTCGTTGCCCTCCTCTGGACACTCTCCAGTATCCTGACATCTTTCCCAAACTGGGGGGCCCAGAACTGGACACAATATTCAAGGTGAGGCCTGACCAGTGCCCAGTACAGGGGGACGATAACTCCTCTGGTCCTGCTCCCCACACTATTCCTGATGCAGGCCAGGATGCCATTGGCCTTCTTGGCCACCTGGGCACACTGCTGGCTCATGGTGAGCTTCCTGTCCACCAGCACTCCCAGGTCCCTTTCTGCCTCCTCCGGATGTTCTCCAGCACCTTCAGACCCTTTCCACCCCGTGGTGCCCCAACCTGCACCCAACGTAGGTGGTTCTACCAATGCATCTGCTGGTGATTGATGCATCAAGACCAACGTGGCGAGGTCAGGAGTCACAGCTGGGCCTCAGCTTCCCCAGCACCCCGAGAAGGTCACTTACGGGTGCAGGGGTCGGCGGGGGGGTCGTCGGGGGCGCGGAAGAAGCCGTCCTGGCAGGGGCAGGAGGCGGCGGCGGGCGGCGAGGGCAGCGTGTGGGGCGGGCAGGGACGGCAGCCGCGCGACGACACCGCGGCCTTGAAGGAGCCAGGGGGGCACGCTGAGGGGGGACAAGGACAGAGGTGAAACCACACAGCCCCCCACTCCTCACCCAGAGCATCCTCAGCCTGGGTGGGGTTGGGGGGGCAGAATCACCCCCCCACC
This sequence comes from Tapera naevia, assembly GCA_033556795.1. Classification (NCBI taxonomy): domain Eukaryota; kingdom Metazoa; phylum Chordata; class Aves; order Cuculiformes; family Neomorphidae; genus Tapera; species Tapera naevia. The sequence continues at coordinate 91,976 of JAUMJJ010000202.1, read as the reverse complement.
CCCCCACAGCACCCTCACTTGTGTGAGTTTTGAGGGGTGGCATCACCTCCCCACTCACAACACCCACCCCAAGGCAGGTTTTGGGGGGGCAGCATCACCCCCCCACCTACAGCATCCTCACCTGGGTGGGGCTGGAGGGGCAGCATCACCTCCTCCACATTTCCCCCAACCTCAAATCGCCATTTCACCCCTCAAATCCCAATTGCCCCCTCAAATCCCCAATTCCCACCCTCAAAACCCCAAGTCTCACCCTTCAAATACCATTTCCCCCCCCTCAAATCACCATTTCCCCACTCAAAGCCCATCTACTCCTCAAACTCCCAATTCCCCCCCCTTCAAATCCCCAGTACCCTCCCTCAAACCCCCAATTCCCACCAAAATCCCATTTCCCCCCCCTCAAATCCCATCTCCCTCCTCAAACCCCCAATTCCCCTCCTCAGACCCCTGATTTTTGCCAAAATCTCATTTCCCCCACCTCAAACCCCCATTTTCTCACCAAAGTCTCATTTCCCCCTCATTTCCTCATCTCTCCCCTTAAATCCCCATTTCCCACCTAAAATCCAAATTCTCCCTTCAAAACCCAAATTCTCCCGCCTCAAATCCAAATTCCCACCCTCAAATCCCCAGCTCCCCCCTTCAAATCCCCAATTCTCCCACTCACTCCCCTAATTTTCCCCCTCACACCCCCAAATTCCCCCCTCACACCCCCAATTTCCCCCCTCACACCCCCAATTTCCCCCCTCACACCCCCAATTTCCCCCCTTAAATCTTCATTTCCCCCCCAAACCCAAAGTCCCCCCCTCAAACCCAAATTCCTGCCAAAATCCCATTTTCCTCCCTCAAATCTTCATTCCCCACCTCAAACCCAAATTCCCCCCCTCCCACCCCCAATTCCCCCAAACCCAAATTCCCCTCCTCACACCCCCAATCCCCCCCCAATTCCCCCCTCCCACCCCCAATTCCCCCCCAAAACCCAACTTCCCTCCTTACACCCCCAATTCCCCCCCAACCCCCAAATTCCCCTCCTCACGTCCCCAATTCCCCCCCTCCCACCCCCAATTCCCCCCCCAAATCCAAATTCCCCCCTCCCACCCCCAATTCCCCCCCAAATCCAAATTCCCCCTCCCACCCCCAATTCCACCCCCACCCTCAATTTCCCCCCCTCCCACCCCCAATTCCCCCCAAACCCAAATTCCCCTCCTCACACCCCCAATCCCCTCTCCCACCCCCAATTCCCCCCCAAATCCAAATTCCCCCTCCCACCCCCAATTCCCCCCTCACCCTCAATTCCCCCCCAAACCCAAATCCCCCCCTCCCACCCCCAATCCCCCCCAATTACCCTCCTCCCACCCCTAATTCCCCCCCAAAACCCAAATTCCCTCCTTACAACCCCAATTCCCCCCAACCCCCCAATTCCCCTCATCACATCCCCAATTCCCCCCTCCCACCCCCAATTCCCCCAAACCCAAATTCCCCTCCCACACCCCCCAATTCCCCTCCTCACACCCCCAATCCCCCCCCAATTCCCCCCTCCCACCCCCAATTCCCCCCAAAAACCCAACTTCCCTCCTTACACCCCCAATTCCCCCCCAACCCCCAAATTCCCCTCCTCACATCCCCAATTCCCCCCCCAAATCCAAATTCCCCCCTCCCACCCCCAATTCCCCCCTCACCCTCAATTCCCCCCCTCCCACCCCCAATTCCCCCCAAACCCAAATTCCCCTCCTCACACCCCCAATTCCCCTCCTCACACCCCTAATTCCCCCCCAAAACCCAACTTCCCTCCTTACACCCCCAATTCCCCCCCAACCCCAAATTCCCCTCCTCACATCCCCAATTACCCCCTCCCACCCCCAATTCTCCCCCAAATCCAAATTCCCCCCTCCCACCCCCAATTCCCCCCAAACCCAAATTCCCCCCCTCACACCCCCAATCCCCCCCAAACCCAAATTCCCCCCCTCCCACCCCCAATCCCCCCCAATTACCCTCCTCCCACCCCCAATTCCCCCCAAACCCAAATTCCCCTCCTCACACCCACAATTCCCCTCCTCACACCCCCAATCCCCCCCAATTACCCCCCTCCCACCCCCAATTCCCCCCCAAAACCCAAATTCCCTCCTCACACCCCCAATTCCCCCCCAACCCCAAATTCCCCCCCCACCCCCAATTCCCCCCCCAAATCCAAATTCCCCCCTCCCACCCCCAATTCCCCCCTTACCCTCAATTTCCCCCCAAACCCAAATTCCCCTCCTCACACCCCCAATCCCCTCTCACACTCCCAATTCCCCCCCCAAACCCAAATTCCCTCCTCACACCCCCAATTCCCCCCCCAAACCCAAATTCCCTCCTCACACCCCCAATTCCCCCCCCAAACCCAAATTCCCCTCCTCACACCCCCAATCCCCCCCCACCCCCAATCCCCCCTCCTCACACCCCCAATCCCCCCCCACCCCCAATCCCCCCTCCTCACACCCCCAATCACCTCCCCCCAATCCCCCCCCTCACACCCCCAATCCCCCCCCCAATCCCCCCCCCTCACACCCCCAATCCCCCCACAAAACCCAAATTCCCTCCTCACACCCCCAATTCCCCCCCCAAACCCAAATTCCCTCCTCACACCCCCAATTCCCCCCAACCCCAAATTCCCCTCCTCACACCCCCAATCCCCTCTCCCACCCCCAATTCCCCCCCAAAACCCAAATTCCCTCCTCACACCCCCAATTCCCCCCCCAAACCCAAATTCCCTCCTCACACTCCCAATTCCCCCCCAACCCCAAATTCCCCTCCTCACACCCCCAATACCCTCTCCCACCCCCAATCCCCTCTCACACCCCCAATCCCCCCCCACCCCCAATTCCCCCCAACCCCAAATTCCCCTCCTCACACCCCCAATCCCCCCCACCCCCAATCCCCCCTTCTCACTCCCCCAATCCCCCCCCACCCCCAATTCCCCCCCAACCCCAAATTCCCTCCTCACACCCCAATTCCCCCCCCTCCCCCCCCTACCCTGGCTCTACCTCGACATCTCTCTCCCTCCCTCTCGTAGCCGGCGCGGCACCGGCACTCGCCGATGGGCACCAACCACTCTCCGTCAGCGTTGCAGTGCAGCGCCGGCGCCTGCTCGGCCACCGCGTCGTCCACGCACGTCCCGCGCACCTCGGCCAACGTCTGCGAGTCGGCGCCGGCCACGGTCTCGGGGAAGCGAGTCATGCCCCGAAGAACCGCCGGGCACCGCTTGTAGTAAATCCTGACGGAGAGCAACGCCACGCAAGCTCCCAAGTCTTGGAAAGCCAAGTAGAAGCCTTTGCGACGGAGAGGTCCCACCGACCGCACCTCGACGTTGAGTTTGACGTTACGGGAAGCGAAGTCCTCCTGGACGGTGATTTCATCCGGAGCGATGGTGTCGATCTTCTTGAATTGTCTCTTCTGGAAGTTGGTGCCGTAATCCACGTCGGATTCGGCGTAGTAGAGGTTGAAGGTCTCCTTGCAGGAGCCGCTGCCGGCGGTGGGGAAGCTGTTGCAGTCGCGGACGGTGAACTGGAGCTCGATGAAGATGCGTTGGGCCACGCCGCGGTAGATCCAGTTGGTGCGGAGCCAGTTCTCCTGTTCGCCCTCCAGGACGTTGCACACGGAGTAGATGTAGATCAAGGAGTCGTTGAAGACGTTCTGCAGAAGGTCCCACTGCCCCGAGAGAGGAACGGCCGGCGTTGGACCAAGCGCTCTTGGACCCCACGGATGTCCCCATCCCTACGGAGGTGCCCATCTCCAGCAAGGTCCCCATCTCCAACTCCACAGAGGTCCTTATGTCCATGGAAGTTCTAGTCCCTGTCTCCATGGAGGTCCTTAGCCTCATCCCCATGGAGGTCTCTATGCCCATGGAAGATCTAGTCCCTCTCTCCACGGAGGTCCTCATCCCCATGGAGGTCTTTATGCTCATGGAAGTTCTAGTCCCTGTCTCCATGGAGGTCCCCATACCCATGGAGGTCCCCATCCCCATCCCCATGAAGGTCTCTATGCCCATGGAAGATCTAGTCCCTCTCTCCACGGAGGTCCTCATCCCCATGGAGGTCTTTATGCTCATGGAAGGTCTAGTCCCTGTCTCCATGGAGGTTCCCATCCCGATGGAGGTCCCCATCCCCATGGAGGTCTTTATGCTCATGGAAGTTCTAGTCCCTGTCTCCATGGAGGTCCCCATCCCCATGGAGGTCTTTATGCCCATGGAAGATCTAGTCCCTCTCTCCACGGAGGTCCTCATCCCCATGGAGGTCCTCATCCCCATGGAGGTCTTTATGCTCATGGAGGTTCTGGTCCCTGTCTCCATGGAGGTCCCCATCCCCATGAAGGTCTCTATGCCCATGGAAGATCTAGTCCCTCTCTCCACGGAGGTCCTCATCCCCATGGAGGTCTTTATGCTCATGGAAGGTCTAGTCCCTGTCTCCATGGAGGTTCCCATCCCGATGGAGGTCCCCATCCCCATGGAGGTCTTTATGCTCATGGAAGTTCTAGTCCCTGTCTCCATGGAGGTCCCCATCCCCATGGAGGTCTTTATGCCCATGGAAGATCTAGTCCCTCTCTCCACGGAGGTCCTCATCCCCATGGAGGTCCCCATCCCCATGAAGGTCTCTATGCCCATGGAAGATCTAGTCCCTGTCTCCATGGAGGTCCTCATCCCCATGGAGGTCTTTATGCCCATGGAAGATCTAGTCCCTCTCTCCATGGAGGTCCTCATCCCCATGGAGGTCCTCATCCCCATGGAGGTCCTCATCCCCATGGAGGTCTTTATGCTCATGGAAGTTCTAGTCCCTGTCTCCATGGAGGTCCCCATCCCCATGGAGGTCTTTATGCCCACGGAAGTTCTAGTCCCCGCTTCCATGGAGGTCCTCATCCCCATTCCCATGGAGGTCTTTATGCCCATGGAATTTCTAGTCCCTTTCTCCATGGAGGTCCTCATCCCCGTGGAGGTCCCAATCTCCAACTCCATGGAGGTCTTTATGTCCATGGAAGTTCTAGTCCCCACCTCCATCAAGGTCCTCACCTCCATGGAGGTCCTCATCCCTATGGAAGTCCCCATGGATACCTCTGTCCTAATCCCCATGGGTGTCCTTAAACCCCACAGATGCTCCCGTTGCCATCCCCACCGAAGTCTCCATCCCCAAGGTTGCCCCCATCCCCTTTCCCATGGAGGTCCCCATTTCCATGGAGGTCCCTTATCTCCATGGAAGTTCCAGGCCCTGCCTCCATGAAGATCCTCAACCCCATAGGTGTCTCCATCACTGTACCCATGGAGGTCCCTACGGATGTCCCCACCCCCGTGGATGCCTGCACTCTCACAGAAGTCCCCATTCCCATCCCCATGGATGTCCCCATCCCTGGTGTGGGCTCTCGTGGAGCTCCTGGCCAGCAGGGTGGATGTTGAGGTCCCCAGGTGCTCACCCCTTTGCCGTAGGGATGGGTGAGCCACCCCAGCTCTCCCTGCGCCTTGGCGAAATCCAGCAGGACCACTGTGTGGAGAGAAGAGGAGGTGTCAGTAGGGTGGGCACGAAGCCTGGGAGATGCCACCAGGACCCACAGATGGCCCCAGGAATGCAGATTCCACCAATACACCCAGAGGCCTCTTGGACCTGTGGATGTGTCTGGGACCCACAGATGCTCTTTGGGACCCATAGTTGTCCCTGGGACTCACGGATGTCCTCAGGATCCACAGTTGCTCCCAAGAACCCACAGATATCCATGGGAGCCATGGATATTCCTAGAACTCACAGATGTTCCTCAGGACCCACAGATGTCCATGGGACCCATAGATGTTCCTCAGGACCCACAGATGTCCATGGCACCCATAGATATTCCTCAGGACCCACAGATGTCCATGGGACCCATAGATGTTCCTCAGGACCCACAGATGTCCATGGGACCCATAGATGTTCCTCAGGACCCACAGATGTCCATGGGACCCATAGATGTCCATGGGACCCATAGATATTCCTCAGGACCCACAGATGTCCATGGGACCCATAGATATTCCTCAGGACCCACAGATGTCCCTCATGGCCCACAAATGTTTCTGGGACCAAGGAATGTCCGCAGGACACATAGATACTCCCAAGCCTCACAGATGCACCTGATCTCCACAGACATCCCCAGGACCCACGGATGTCCCCCAGGACCCACGGATGTCCCTAGGGCTCACAGATGCCCTCAGGACCCATGGATGTCCCTGGGATCCACGGATGACCCCAGGACCCATGGATGTCCCTGGGATCCACGGATGTTCCCCAGGACCCATACTTGTCCCTGGGTCCCATGGATGTCCCTTGGCCCCACGGATGTCCTCAGGACACACGGATAACCCCAGGACCCACGGATGTACCTGGTCCCCACAGATATTGCCATGACCCGTGGATGTCCCCCAGGTCCCATGGATGTCCCTGGGACTTGCAGATGGTCCCTAGAACCCAAAGCTGTCCCTGAGACCCATGGATGTCCTCAAGACCCAGATACCCCCAGGACCCACAGATGTCCCTGGACCCCACAGATGTCCCTGGACCCCACGACCCATGGGTGTCCCCAGGACCCACGGATGTCCCCAGGACCCCACGACCCATGGGTGTCCCCAGGACCCCACGGGTGTCCCCAGGACCCTACGACCCATGGGTGTCCCCAGGACCCACAGTTGTCCCTGGACCCCTCAGACATGCTCAGGACCCACAGATGCCCTCATTCCCCACGACCAATGGGTGTCCCCAGGACCCACGGATGTCCTTGGACCCCACAGATGTCCCCAGGACCCACAGATGCCCTCGTTCCCCACGACCCACGGGTGTCCCCAGGACCCACGGGTGTCCCTGGACCAGATGCCCTCGTTCCCCATGACCCACGGATGTCCCCACGACCCACAGATGTCCCCACGACCCCATCATCACCCCTGGGACACCCAGACACCCCAAGTCCCACCATATTCCCCAAGAACCCCCATGAGAAGACCCCGAGGGGCCCCCCAAAAGCGGGGCAACCCAAGGCTGAGCTGTGGCGGCGCCGCGCCCGGGCAGGCCCTGACTCGCCGCGAGGGCGGTGGCCGGATCCTGCACCCGGCAGAGGAAGAGGAGGCCAGGAGGGAAGCTCTGGCTGGTGGCCCCCCCCTTGGTGAATCACCCCCCAGGAATGTGCCCGATCCACGTCCCAACGGGGTGGGAGAGTTTCAGGAATGGACCCCCCCACCATCACCACCACCTCAAGGACCTTGAGAACGGGAGAACTCGTGATGTTCTCCAAGAGGGCAAAGTCTGGGGTGGGGGAAGCCCAGGAACCTGGTTTGGAAGGGGTGGGGGACACACACGTGGCTGGGTTCCCATCACCCCTCCCCACGACCAGGGGCAGGAAGGAGGCTGGGACGGATATCCCGGCTTTCCTGCGCTTGGAAATTCCCCCGCGCGCCTCCGGAGAGCGGAAAGAGGCCGACACGGGAGCTGAGTTGGTGGGTTCTCTGCAGGGTGTCCTCTCCTGGTCCCCACCCCAGGTTGCAGGGGGTGCTGAGTCACGGGAGACACCCGGGGCTGTGGCTGTTGAGTCAAGGGGTGCAGCACCTCGGGGTGCGCCCGCGCCTGGGGCCACCGGTGCCGTTGGCCCCCCCCGGTGCCATGGCCACCGGCGCCTGCGCCGCCTCTGCCACTGCCATCACCAGCAGCAGCCACCACCTCCACAACCACAAGCATCTCCATCACCAACATGGCCATCACCACCCCCATCGCCATCAACACCTCCACTGCCATCACCATCATCATCTCCACCACCACCATCATCACCACCACAACTATCTTCATCACCACCTCCATCGCCACCACCCCCATTGCCATCAACACCTCCACTGCCACCATCATCTCTACCACCATCATCATCTCCACCATCACCATCATGACCACAACTATCTCCATCACCACCACCACCCCCGCTGCCAACAACACCTCCACTGCCGTCATCGTCATCTCCATCACCACCATCACCTGCAGCCCCCACACCACCATCATCACCTTCCCTGCCCACATCTGCATCTCTGTGTCCATCTCCATCTCCATCCCCACCACCATCTCCAGCCCCTGCACCTCTGCTGTCCTTGTCCCCATCTGCCTTGGCTCTGCTGTTGCCATCACCATCACCATCATCGCCCTCCACGTCCGTCCCACCCTGGCTGCATCCTCGTCCCTGTCCCAGCTGCATCTTCATCTCCATCCCTGTTCTGTCCTGTCCCCATCCCAAGCCCAAATCCCATTCCCACCCCAATCCTGCCCCCATCCCAATCCCCAAATTAATCCAAATCCCCTCCAATCCTGATGCAAATCCAAATCCTGATCCGAATCCCAGTCACATTCCAATCTGAAACCCATCCCAATCTGAATCCCAATCCCATCCCCATGCCAATCTGAATCCAAATCCCCAAATCAATCCCAATCCCATCCTGCCCCCATCCCAACCCCAAATCCCAATCTGAATCCCAGCCCCAAACCGAATTCCATCCTGATTTGAATCCCAGTCCCATCTCAATCCCAATCCAAACCCCGATATGAATCCCAGTCCCGATCCCGTCCCCATCCCAATCTGAATACAAATCCCCAAATCAATCCCCATCCCATCCTGTCCCCATCCCAACCCAAATCCCAATCTGAATCCCAGTCCCAATCCCATCCTGATCTGAATCCCAGTCCCAATCCGAATCCCAATTTCAATCTGATCCCAGTCCCAATCCCATCCTGATCTGAATCCCAGTCCCAATCCGAATCCCAATTTCAATCTGATCCCAGTCCCAATCCCATCCTGATCTGAATCCCAGTCCCAATCCGAATCCCAATTTCAATCTGATCCCAGTCCCAATCCGAATCCCAATTTCAATCTGATCCCAGTCCCAATCCCATCCTGATCTGAATCCCAGTCCCATCCTGATCTGAATCCCAGTCCCAATCCCATCCCCATCCCAATCCGAATCCGAATCCCAGTCCCATCCTGATCTGAATCCCAGTCCCAATCCCATCCCCATCCCGATCCGAATCCGAATCCCAATCCCATCCTGATCTGAATCCCAGTCCCAATCCCATCCCCATCCCAATCCGAATCCCAATCCCATCCTGATCTGAATCCCAGTCCCAATCCCATCCCCATCCCAATCCGAATCTGAATCCCAATCCCATCCTGATCTGAATCCCAATCCCATCCTGATCTGAATCCCAATCCCAATCCCATCCCCATCCCAATCTGAATCCCAATCCCAATCCCACCCCCTGCCCCCTCCTCACCCTCAGGACACCCCAAACCTCCAGTCAGGGCTCCCAGTCCCCCCAATCTCACCACATTCCACCCTTTCCCACCAATGGGGAGATAAAAACCTCCCAACCCCCCCAAATCCCACTGCCCCCCCCCATCCCCTCCCCTTTTCCCCTCCCTTGTGCTCTTTAACCCCAAATCCCGACGTCCCCACGGATCCTTTCGGGAACGCCCCACATCCTGCAAGTTTTTTTACCCCATTTTACTTTTTCTTTTTACCCCATTTTTAATTTGGGGGGGGGATTCTTATTTTTTTTACCCCAATTTTAAGTTTTTTCACCCCATTTTTATTTTTTAGGGGGGCATTTTCCACCCAACCCCACCCCCCCCCCCTCTGATTTCTTTGCATTCGGGGCCAGATCCTTCCACCTTTCCCTCGAAAAGCCACAAATCCAACCCTTCCCTTTAAAAATCTCGACCAAAAAAATTAAATATATATATCAAAAAGTTACTTTTCCCCCTTTTTTTCCCAAATCCCTCCAATCTGAGGCCAAAATCCACTCGGGCAAGGGCAGCGAGGCAGCGGCCGGCGACGCTGCTTGTTTTTCCCAGCACTTTTGGGATTTTCCTGACATTGTTTTCCAGCTCCCCGGGGCCGGATCCTGCCGGGCCCAGCGCCGGCTGTGGGAAACGCTCCGCTTTTGGGTCAATTCCCCCTTTTTTGGCTTATTTTCTTTAATCCCCCACCCCCGACTGCTCTGGTGGGGAGTTCTGGGGGGGCACCCAATAGGATTCCGTGCTGCTGCTCGAGCTGGATACTCTGCACAGGAAAAGTTGCCCAAAACTCCTGTTTTTTCCCCTATTTTACCTTTATTTCCCCTATTTTATCTTCTCGCCCCCAAATTTTAGCCCACTCATTTCCCCCCCCCTTTTATCTCCCCCTTTTTAACCTCATTTTTAACTTCCTCCTCCCTTTTTAAATTTGCACCTTTTTAGCCTCCTCATTTCAACTTTTTCCCACCTATTTTACCTTTCTTGCCCCTCTATTTTAGCTCCCCCTTTTTTGCTCCCCCCCCAATTTTATCTCCCCCTTCCACCTCCTCCTTTTTAACTTCCCCCCTTGCTTTTTACCTTTCCTCTCTCTATTTTAGCCCCCCCTTTTTAGCTCCCCCCAGTTTTATCTCCCCCACCTTTCACCTCCTCCCTTTTAACTTCCCCCCTCCTTTTTAAACTTTCCACCTTGCTTTTTAGTCTTTTCCCCCCATTTTAGCTTTTCCCTCTCTCTTTTAGCCCCCCAATTTTAGCTCCCCTCAGTTTCACCTCCCCCTAATTTTCACCCCCTCCTTTTTTAACTTTCCCCCTCTTTTTTTCAACTTCCCTCCCCCCCTTTTTTTAACTTTCCCCCTCCTTTTTTAATTTCCCCCCTCTTTTATAACTTCCCCCCCCTTTTTAACTCCCCACCCCCCAAACCACACCCCGGCACCCACTGATTCCCCACCTCACCCATGGGCGCCCCTTTATTTTCGGGGGGGGGGGTGGGGTGGGCACCCCCCCAATCACTCTTTTTTTTTGGGGTGCTCCCCAGCCCCCTTGACTTCCCACACCCCTAAATCCCCCCAAACTTACCCCAAAACCACCGCACCCCTTTGTGCGCTCCCCCAGCCCCCAAAGCCCCCCCCCCCCAGTAAGTGGGTGTTGGGGTGCCCCCCACCCCTCAAACTCACCTTCCTCTGCTGCCAGGCGGGTGAGGGCGGGGAGGAAGAGGAGGGTGAAGGCCAGGGGGGTGCCAGCCATGGTGGGGGGGTAGGGGAAGGTTTGGGGGGGTGCCCGGGCTGCACCCCACAACCGGCGGCTCCCAGCGCTGTGGGGCGTGTGGGGCTGAGCACCCGCTCGTGTTCATTCATGTCCCCAGTGATGTCACCCGGCCCCGCCCGCTCTTAAAGGGACACGGGGCTGCTTCCAGTACGGACCAGTATGGGACTGGGAGGGCCCGATCCTGAGGGTGTGGAGCTGGGGGGGGGGGGGGGGGAACGGGGTGCTGGGTGGGAGGGACAGGATAGATCCCTTGGTGCTGAGTGTGTGGATACAGATCCGTCCCATGTGTCAGAGCCTCTGGGTCCGGATAGGTCCCTTGGTGCTGGGTGCATGGGTTTGGGTCCATCCCACGGTGCGTGGGTCCGGATTTAATCCCGCAGCACCAAACCCCTGGGTCCGGATCGGTCCCTTTGGTGCTGGATGCATGGGTCCTGGTCCGTACCGTGGTGCTGGGTGCGTGGGTCCAGATTTGTCCCTTAAGTGCTGGGTGCATGGATCCTGGTCCATCCCGCAACACCCAGCCTGTTGGTCCAGATTGGTACCCATGGTGCTGAGTCCCACGATCTGGATTAGACTCTCAGTGCTGGGTGTGTAATCCGAATCGGTTCTGCAGCACCATTCCTGTGGGTCTGGATCGGTCCCCTTAGTGCTGAGGCCTGGGTCCATCCCGCGATGCTGGGCGCGTGATCCGGATCAGTCCCTTGGTGCTGAGCCCGTGGGTTCGGATCCATCCTGCAGCACTATTCCTATGGATCCGGATCCCTCACGTGGTCCTGGCTGTGTGATCCGGATCACTCCCTTTGGTGCTGGGTGCGTGGGTCCAGATCCACTACTCCGCACCGAGCCCATCGATCCGGATCGGTCCTTTTGGTGCTGGGTGCGTGGGTCCAGATCCACCCCTCCGCACCGAGCCCATCGATCCGGATCGGTCCTTTTGGTGCTGGGTGCGTGGGTCCAGATCCACCCCTCCGCACCGAGCCCATCGATCCGGATCGGTCCTTTTGGTGCTGGGTGCGTGGGTCCAGATCCACCCCTCCGCACCGAGCCCATCGATCCGAATCGGTCCCTTTGGTGCTGGGTGCGTGGGTCCTGGTCCACCTTGCAGCACCAAACCCGGCGGTCTGGATGGATCCCTTAGTGCTGGGTGTTTGATCCGGATCGGTCCCCTTGGTGCTGAGCCCCTGGGTCCGGATGGGACATCCCCACCACCCACCCCCCTCCCGGCGCCGCAGGGGTTAAACGCTGAGCGCTCCCCCCCCCCCCCCCTTCATTCATGCGGGGCCGTGGGAAGGGCCGGGGGCGGTGGCCAATGGGGGCGGTGGGCGGGGCCACGCGCTGCTACGAGCCCCGCCCCCCCACCGGACTCCCCCCCCCGGCACCCCAAGTCCCCACGATCCCACTGTACCCCAAAAGACCCCCCAGCACCCCCACCCCCATGGTCCCACTGCACCCCAAACCTCCCAACATCCCCATCCCCCACCCCAGCACCCCAAATTCTCATGATCCCACCCCCCCGGCATCTCCACCCCCAGCACCCCAAATGGCCTCAGCACCCCAAATCCCCATCTTCCCCCAGCACCCTGAATTCACCAGCACCCCAAATTCCCACCATCCCAGGCCCCAATGGTCCCATTGCACCCCAAGTCTCCCAGCACCCCAAATCCCCATGATCCCATCGCACCCCAAATCCTCATTATCTCAGCCCCCCAGCACCTCCCAGCACCCCAAATCCCCACCATCCCATCTGCACCCCAGCACCCCCAAATCCCCCAGCACCCCCAAATCCCCACGATCCCATCTGCACCCCAGCACCCCCAAATCCCCCAGCTCCCCCCAAATCCCCATGATCCCATCTGCACCCCAGCACCCCCAAATCTCCCAGCACCCCCAAATCCCCATGATCCCATTTGCACCCCAGCACCCCCAAATCCCCCAGCACCCCCAAATCCCCACGATCCCATTTGCACCCCAGCACCCCCAAATCCCTCAGCACCCCCAAATCCCCACCATCCCATCTGCACCCCAGCACCCCCAAATCCCCCAGCACCCCCAAATCCCCACGATCCCATTTGCACCCCAGCACCCTCAAATCCCCATGAACTCATGTGCACCCCAGCACCCCCAAATCCCCCAGCACCCCCAAATCCCCACGATCCCATCTGCACCCCAGCACTCCCAAATCCCTCAGCACCCCCAAATCCCCACCATCCCATCTGTACCCCAGCACCCCCAAATCCCTCAGCCCCCCCAAATCCCCACGATCCCATTTGCACCCCAGCACCCCCAAATCCCCCAGCACCCCCAAATCCCCACAAACTCATTTGCACCCCAGCACCCCCAAATCCCTCAGCCCCCCCAAATCCCCACCATCCCATCTGCACCCCAGCACCCCCAAATCCCCCAGCACCCCCAAATCCCTACGATCCCATCTGCACCCCAGCACCCCCAAATCCCCACGATCCCATTTGCACCCCAGCACCCCCAAATCCCTCAGCACCCCCAAATCCCCACCATCCCATCTGCACCCCAGCACTCCCAAATCTCTCAGCACCCCCAAATCCGCATGAACTCATGTGCACCCCAGCACCCCCAAATCCCTCAGCACCCCCAAATCCCCGCCATCCCATCTGCACCCCAGCACCCCCAAATCCCCCAGCCACCCCCAAATCCCCATGAACTCATGTGCACCCCAGCACCCCCAAATCCCCCAGCACCCCCAAATCCCCACCATCCCATCTGCACCCCAAATCTCCCAGCACCCCAAATAAGGCAAATTTGTCACCCAAGCATCTTTTTGGGGGAGAAACATAGATTTTGGTCAAAAACCAGTAAGAGCCCAGAGGCTGCGGTGAGGGCCCCCCCCTCAAACCCAGCCCCTAAGAGGGGGTTCAGGTTTGGGGGGACCCCTCGGCGACTCCGGCCGTCACCTGGTCCCGGCGCCAGAGCCCCTCGACCAGGGCGTCGAGGATTGGGGTGACCCTGGCCAGCCCCCCGCGCCCCCCCCCGCTGCCCACCCGCAGCACCCGCAGCCCCCATTGCTCCTCCAGCGCCGCCACCGCCGCCTCCGGTACCGCCGCCTGCGCCAAGAGGTCAAATCTGGGGTTCAGGGAAAGGGGAGGGGGGGGGGCACGGGGTCAAGGAAGACAGCGACACCCCAAAAATCGCCCCCCAAAAGCCAATCAAAATGAGTGGGAGCGGCTGAGCCATCGGGGTAACCAAGTGTGAGCATCCTCAGCCTGCAAGGGGTTGAGGTGGGGGGGGTCTAAGCCTGCTTTTGGGGGGACAAACCTGCTTTGGGGTGTCACACGGCAAGGGGAGACACCAGCACCCCAAAAATAACCCCCACAGGAGAAGAAACCCCCCTAAAAATAAGTGGGTGCTGGGAGTCCATTGGTGTAATGAGGTGAGGACGTTCTCAGCCTGCAAGGGATTGAGGTGGGGGGGATCCAAACCTGCTTTTGGGGGGACAAACCTGCTTTGGGGGTGTCACATGGCAAGAGGAGACACCAGCACCCCAAAAATACCCTCCCTGGGGGAAGAAACACCCTAAAAATAAGTGGGTGCTGGAAATCTATCAGTGTAAAGAGGTGTCAACGTTCTCAGCCTGCAAGGGATTGAGGAGGGGGGGGTCCAAACCTGCTTTTGGGGGGACAAACCTGCTTTGGGGGTGTCACACGGCAAGGGGAGGCACCAGCACCCCAAAAATAACCCCCCACCAGGAGAAACCCCCCCCCCAAAAAAATAAGTGGGTGCTGGAAATCCATCAGTGTAATGAGGTGAGGATGTTCTCAGCCTGCAAGGGATTGGGGGGGGGGGTGTCCAAGCCTGTTTGTGGGGGGGACAAACCTGTTTGTGGGGGGGACAAACCTGCTTTGGGGGTGTCACACAGCAAGGGGAGGCACCAGCACCCCAAAAATAACCCCTACAGGAGAAGAAACCCCCCTAAAAATAAGTGGGTGCTGGGAATCCATTGGTGTAAAGAGGTGTCAACGTTCTCAGCCTGCAAGGGATTGAGGTGGGGGGGGGTCTAAGCCTGCTTTTGGGGGGATAAACCTGGTTTGGGGGTGTCACATGGCAAGGGGAGACACCAGCACCCCAAAAATACCCTCCCTGGGGGAAGAAACACCCTAAAAATAAGTGGGTGCTGGAAATCCATCAGTGTAATGAGTTGAGGATGTTCTCAGCCTGCAAGGGATTGAGGAGGGGGGGTCCAAACCTGCTTGGGGGGGGGGACAAACCTGTTTGTGGGGGGGACAAATCTGCTTTGGGGGTGTCACACAGCAAGGGAGACACCAGCACCCCAAAAATAACCCCCACAGGAGAAGAACCCCCCCTAAAAATAAGTGGGTGCTGGGAATCCATCGGTGTAATGAGGTGAGGACGTTCTCAGCCACCTGAGATGCCAAGTGGTGCGAAATATTGGGGTGCAAACTCTCTTGGGAGGGTGGGACATGGCCAAGGGAGACACCAACACCCCGAGAAGACTTCAGCACCCCAAAAAATCACCCCGAGGGGGGGAGGACCCCCCAAAAAATAAGGGGGAAGTGTTGATTCCACCAGTGTGATGAAGCGTGTGCGTTCTCAGCCCACTGAGATGCCAAGTGGTGTGAAATATTGGGGTGCAAACTCTCTTGGGAGAGTGAGACATGGCCAAGGGAGACACCAACACCCTGAAAAGACATCAGCACCCCAAAAAATCACCCTGAGGTGGAAAATATCCCCCATTAAATAAGGGGAAAGTGTTGATTTCACCAGTGTGATGAAGCGTACGCGTTCTCAGCCATCTGAGATGCCAAGTGGTGTGAAATATTGGGGTGCAAACTCTCTTGGGAGGGTGGGACGTGGCCAAGGGAGACACCAACACCCTGAAAAGACATCAGCACCCCAAAAAATCACCCTGAGGGGGGCAAAACCTCCTAAAAATAAGGGGAATGTCATGATTTCATCAGTGTGATGAAGCGCACGCGTTCTCAGCCCACTGAGAAGCCAAACGGTGCGAAATATTGGGGTGCAAACTCTCTTGAGGGGGTGGGACATGGCCAAGGGAGACACCAACACCCCGAGAAGACTTCAGCACCCCAAAAAATCACCCCGAGGGGGGGAGGACCCCCCAAAAAATAAGGGGGAAGTGTTGATTCCATCAGTGTGATGAAGCGTGTGCGTTCTCAGCCATCTGAGATGCCAAGTGGTGTGAAATATTGGGGTGCAAACTCTCTTGGGAGGGTGGGACGTGGCCAAGGGAGACACCAACACCCTGAAAAGACATCAGCACCCCAAAAAATCACCCCGAGGGGGGCAAAACCTCCTAAAAATAAGGGAAAAGTCATGATTTCATCAGTGTGATGAAGCTTGCGCGTTCTCAGCCCACTGAGAAGCCAAGTGGTTCGAAATATTGGGGTGCAAACTCTCTTGACGGGGTGGGACGTGGCCAAGGGAAACACCAACACCCTGAGAAGACTTCAGCACCCCAAAAAATCACCCCGAGGGGGGGAGGACCCCCCAAAAAATAAGGGGAAAGTGATGATTTCATCAGTGTGATGAAGCTTGCGCGTTCTCAGCCCACTGAGAAGCCAAGTGGTTCGAAATATCGGGGTGCAAACTCTCTTGGGAGGGTGGGAAACAGTCAAAGGAGACACCAACACCCCAAAAAGAAAGGGGGTGACGTGGATGCCCCCCCAGAGAACTCCCCCCCCAGAAGGATACTTGGTGCCAACGACCACCCTGAGGCTCGTCCCGCGCTCGGGTCCCAGCACGCGGCTCGCGTGGGCCGGCAGCTCCTCGAAGGACGAGCGGTCGGTGAAGGAGAAGAGGAAGAGGATGGCGTCTGCTTCCTCCTTACACGCCTGGCACGGGGTGACATCAGCACGGGAGGGGAGATCAAGGGGGTGTCGTGTGTCCCCCCCCCCCAATTTTGAGGTCCCCTTCCCCCCCCCCCCAGAAACTCACGGGCAGGAGATACTCGAATTTCCTCAGCGCTCCGTCCCCGCAATCCCAAAAGCGGAGCTGGAAGAGGACGGGGCGGCCGCTCGCCCGCACCTTGGCCGGCCAGAAGACAGTGGTGGCTTCTAGACCTGGGACAGACAGGGGGACAGGGGGACAGGGGGACACCCCCAGGGCAATTCGGGGACGGCTCCGAGGGATTTTGGGAAAGCTTTGTAGGATTTTTTTTTTTTTGGGGGTCCCTTTTAGCGGGATTTTGGTACCGGTTACTGGGATTTTGGGGCTGCTTAGCAGGATTTATTGGCCTTCAGGAGGATGCTCAGGAGCAGTTGTTGAGATGTTTGAGAGCAGTTTGGGAGATTTGGGGACAATCCAGTGGGATTTGGGGACAATCCAGTGGGATTTGGGGACAATCCAGTGGGATTTGGGGGTGGTTAGTGGGAATTTGGGTCACTTCAGTGGGATTTTGGGACCAGTTATGGAGATTCTGGGACCCTTTAGGGGGATTTTGGACCAGTTAAAGGAGATTTTGGGACCCTTCAGTGGGATTTTGGGACCAGTTAGGGAGATTTTGGGACCAGTTAGGAAGATTCAGGGACCCTTTAGCAGGATTTTGGACCAGTTAAAGGAGATTTTGGGACCCTTTAGTGGGATTTTGGACCAGTTAAAGATATTTTGGGACCCTTTACCAGGATTTTGGACCAGTTAAAGGAGATTTTGGGACCCTTTACCAGGATTTTGGGACCAGTTAGGGAGATTCTGGGACCCTTTAGCAGGATTTTGGACCAATTTGGGGAGATTTTGGGACACTTTAGTGGGATTTGGGGGCCAGTTAGTGGGAATTTGGGTCACTTCAGTGGGATTTTGGGACCAGTTAGGAAGATTTTGGGACCAGTTAGGAAGATTCAGGGACCCTTTAGCGGGATTTTGGACCAGTTAAAGGAGATTTTGGGACCCTTTAGGGGGATTTTGGACCAGTTAAAGATATTTTGGGACCCTTTAGTGGGATTTTGGGACACTTTAGATGGATTTTGGGACCAGTTAGGGAGATTCTGGGACCCTTCAGTGGGATTTTGGGACCAGTTAGGAAGATTCAGGGACCAGTTAGGAAGATTCAGGGACCCTTTAGCGGGATTTTGGACCAATTTGGGGAGATTTTGGGACACTTCAGTGGGATTTGGGGGCCAGTTATTGGGAATTTGGGTCACTTCAGTGGGATTTTGGGACAAGTTATGGAGATTTGGGGACGCTTTAGTGGGATTTTTGAGACCAGTTAGGAAGATTCAGGGACCCTTTAGCAGGATTTTGGACCAGTTAAAGGAGATTTTGGGACCCTTTACCAGGATTTTGGGACATTTTAGATGGATTTTGGGACCAGTTAGGGAGATTCTGGGACACTTCAGTGGGATTTTGGGACCAGTTAGGGAGATTTTGGGACCAGTTAGGAAGATTCAGGGACCCTTTACCAGGATTTTGGACCAGTTAAAGGAGATTTTGAGACCCTTTAGTGGGATTTTGGACCAGTTAAAGGAGATTTTGGGACCCTTTAGTGGGATTTTGGACCAGTTAAAGGAGATTTTGGGACCCTTTACCAGGATTTTGGGACACTTTAGATGGATTTTGGGACCAGTTAGGGAGATTCAGGGACACTTTAGCAGGATTTTGGACCAATTTGGGGAGATTTTGGGACACTTTATTGGGATTTGGGGGCCAGTTAGTGAGAACTTGGGTCACTTCAGTGGGATTTTGGGACAAGTTATGGAGATTTGGGGACCCTTTAGTGGGATTTTGGACCAGTTAAAGATATTTTGGGACCCTTTAGCAGGATTTTGGACCAGTTAAAGGAGATTTTGGGACCCTTTAGTGGGATTTTGGACCAGTTAAAGGAGATTTTGGGACCCTTTACCAGGATTTTGGACCAGTTAAAGATATTTTGGGACCCTTTAGTGGGATTTTGGACCAGTTAAAGGAGATTTTGGGACCCTTTACCAGGATTTTGGGACATTTTAGATGGATTTTGGGACCAGTTAGGGAGATTCTGGGACCCTTCAGTGGGATTTTGGGACCAGTTAGGGAGATTTTGGGACCAGTTAGGAAGATTCAAGGACCCTTTAGCAGGATTTTGGACCAGTTAAAGGAGATTTTGGGACCCTTTAGTGGGATTTTGGACCAGTTAAAGATATTTTGGGACCCTTTACCAGGATTTTGGACCAGTTAAAGGAGATTTTGGGACCCTTTACCAGGATTTTGGGACCAGTTAGGGAGATTCTGGGACCCTTTAGCAGGATTTTGGACCAATTTGGGGAGATTTTGGGACACTTTAGTGGGATTTGGGGGCCAGTTAGTGGGAATTTGGGTCACTTCAGTGGGATTTTGGGACCAGTTAGGAAGATTTTGGGACCAGTTAGGAAGATTCAGGGACCCTTTAGCGGGATTTTGGACCAGTTAAAGGAGATTTTGGGACCCTTTAGGGGGATTTTGGACCAGTTAAAGATATTTTGGGACCCTTTAGTGGGATTTTGGGACACTTTAGATGGATTTTGGGACCAGTTAGGGAGATTCTGGGACCCTTCAGTGGGATTTTGGGACCAGTTAAAGGAGATTTTGGGACCCTTTACCAGGATTTTGGGACACTTTAGATGGATTTTGGGACCAGTTAGGGAGATTCTGGGACCCTTCAGTGGGATTTTGGGACCAGTTAGGAAGATTCAAGGACCCTTTAGCAGGATTTTGGACCAGTTAAAGGAGATTTTGGGACCCTTTAGTGGGATTTTGGACCAGTTAAAGATATTTTGGGACCCTTTACCAGGATTTTGGACCAGTTAAAGGAGATTTTGGGACCCTTTACCAGGATTTTGGGACCAGTTAGGGAGATTCTGGGACCCTTTAGCAGGATTTTGGACCAATTTGGGGAGATTTTGGGACACTTTAGTGGGATTTGGGGGCCAGTTAGTGGGAATTTGGGTCACTTCAGTGGGATTTTGGGACCAGTTAGGAAGATTTTGGGACCAGTTAGGAAGATTCAGGGACCCTTTAGCGGGATTTTGGACCAGTTAAAGGAGATTTTGGGACCCTTTAGTGGGATTTTGGACCAGTTAAAGATATTTTGGGACCCTTTAGTGGGATTTTGGGACACTTTAGATGGATTTTGGGACCAGTTAGGGAGATTCTGGGACCCTTCAGTGGGATTTTGGGACCAGTTAAAGGAGATTTTGGGACCCTTTACCAGGATTTTGGGACACTTTAGATGGATTTTGGGACCAGTTAGGGAGATTCTGGGACCCTTCAGTGGGATTTTGGGACCAGTTAGGAAGATTCAGGGACCAGTTAGGAAGATTCAGGGACCCTTTAGCGGGATTTTGGACCAATTTGGGGAGATTTTGGGACACTTCAGTGGGATTTGGGGGCCAGTTATTGGGAATTTGGGTCACTTCAGTGGGATTTTGGGACAAGTTATGGAGATTTGGGGACGCTTTAGTGGGATTTTTGAGACCAGTTAGGAAGATTCAGGGACCCTTTAGCAGGATTTTGGACCAGTTAAAGGAGATTTTGGGACCCTTTACCAGGATTTTGGGACATTTTAGATGGATTTTGGGACCAGTTAGGGAGATTCTGGGACACTTCAGTGGGATTTTGGGACCAGTTAGGGAGATTTTGGGACCAGTTAGGAAGATTCAGGGACCCTTTACCAGGATTTTGGACCAGTTAAAGGAGATTTTGAGACCCTTTAGTGGGATTTTGGACCAGTTAAAGGAGATTTTGGGACCCTTTACCAGGATTTTGGACCAGTTAAAGATATTTTGGGACCCTTTAGTGGGATTTTGGACCAGTTAAAGGAGATTTTGGGACCCTTTACCAGGATTTTGGGACATTTTAGATGGATTTTGGGACCAGTTAGGGAGATTCTGGGACCCTTCAGTGGGATTTTGGGACCAGTTAGGGAGATTTTGGGACCAGTTAGGAAGATTCAAGGACCCTTTAGCAGGATTTTGGACCAGTTAAAGGAGATTTTGGGACCCTTTAGTGGGATTTTGGACCAGTTAAAGATATTTTGGGACCCTTTACCAGGATTTTGGACCAGTTAAAGGAGATTTTGGGACCCTTTACCAGGATTTTGGGACCAGTTAGGGAGATTCTGGGACCCTTTAGCAGGATTTTGGACCAATTTGGGGAGATTTTGGGACACTTTAGTGGGATTTGGGGGCCAGTTAGTGGGAATTTGGGTCACTTCAGTGGGATTTTGGGACCAGTTAGGAAGATTTTGGGACCAGTTAGGAAGATTCAGGGACCCTTTAGCGGGATTTTGGACCAGTTAAAGGAGATTTTGGGACCCTTTAGGGGGATTTTGGACCAGTTAAAGATATTTTGGGACCCTTTAGTGGGATTTTGGGACACTTTAGATGGATTTTGGGACCAGTTAGGGAGATTCTGGGACCCTTCAGTGGGATTTTGGGACCAGTTAGGAAGATTCAGGGACCAGTTAGGAAGATTCAGGGACCCTTTAGCGGGATTTTGGACCAATTTGGGGAGATTTTGGGACACTTCAGTGGGATTTGGGGGCCAGTTAGTGGGAATTTGGGTCACTTCAGTGGGATTTTGGGACAAGTTATGGAGATTTGGGGACGCTTTAGTGGGATTTTTGAGACCAGTTAGGAAGATTCAGGGACCCTTTACCAGGATTTTGGACCAGTTAAAGGAGATTTTGGGACCCTTTACCAGGATTTTGGGACATTTTAGATGGATTTTGGGACCAGTTAGGGAGATTCTGGGACCAGTTAGGAAGATTCAGGGACCCTTCAGTGGGATTTTGGGACCAGTTAGGGAGATTTTGGGACCAGTTAGGAAGATTCAGGGACCCTTTAGCAGGATTTTGGACCAGTTAAAGGAGATTTTGGGACCCTTTAGGGGGATTTTGGACCAGTTAAAGATATTTTGGGACCCTTTAGCAGGATTTTGGACCAGTTAAAGGAGATTTTGGGACCCTTTACCAGGATTTTAGGACACTTTAGATGGATTTTGGGACCAGTTAGGGAGATTCAGGGACACTTTAGTGGGATTTTGGACCAGTTAAGGGAGATTTTGGGACCCCTTAGTGGGATTGGGAGCTGGTTAGTGGGGATTTGTGTCACTTTAGTGGGATTCTGGATCATTTAAGGGGATTTTGGGACCTATTACCAAGATTTTGGGAACACAGGGAGATTTTGGGACTAGTTAGCGAGATTTTGGGACTCTTTACTGGAATTTTGGGGGCGTTTAGTGGGAATTTGGGTCACTTTAGTGGGATTTTGGACCAGTTAGGGAGATTCAGGGACCCTTTAGTGGGATTTTGGACTAGTTAGGGAGATTTTGGGACTCTTTAGTTGGACTTTTGGGACCCTTTAGTGGGATTTTGAGAATATGGAGATTTAGGGACCCTTTAGTGGGATTTTGGACCAGTTAAAGGAGATTTTGGGATCCTTCAGTGGGATTTTGAGACCAGTTAGAGAGGATTTGGGACTCTTTAGTGGGATTTTGGGGCCGGCTAGTGGGAATTTGGGTCCCTTTCGTGGGGACTTCTGGGACCAGTTAGTAGGATTTTGGGATCCATTAGTGGGATTTTTGGGCAGGTTAGCAGGATTTTGGGTCAGATTACTGGGAATTATGGACCAGTTAGCAGGACTTTGAGACCAGTTTGTAGGATTTTGGGTCACTTTAGTGGTATTTTGGGACCCTTTAGTGAAATATGGGGATTGGTTAGTGGTTTTTTGGACTGGTTTAGTGGGATTTTGGGACTGGTTACTGGGGTTTTGGACCGGTTTAGTGGGATTTTGGGACTGGTTAGTGGGTTTTTGGCCTGTTTTAGTGGGATTTTGGGACTGGTTAGTGGTTTTTGGCCCGGTTTATTGGGATTTTGGGACTGGTTAGTGGGTTTTTGGCCCGGTTTATTGGGATTTTGGGACTGGTTAGTGGTTTTTGGCCCAGTTTAGTGGGATTTTGGGACTGGTTAGTGGGTTTTTGGACCGGTTTATTGGGATTTTGGGACTGGTTAGTGAGTTTTTGGACCGGTTTAGTGGGATTTTGGGACTGGTTAGTGGGATTTTGGACCGGTTTAGTGGGATTTTGGGACTGGTTAGTGGTTTTTGGACTAGTTTAATGGGATTTTGGGACAGGTTAATGGGTTTTTGGACCGGTTTAGTGGGATTTTGGGACAGGTTAGTGGGTTTTTGGCCCGGTTTAGTGGGATTTTGGGACTGGTTAGTGGGTTTTTGGCCTGTTTTAGTGGGATTTTGGGACTGGTTAGTGGGTTTTTGGACCGGTTTAGTGGGATTTTGGGACTAGTTACTGGAGTTTTGGACCGGTTTAGTGGGATTTTGGGACTGGTTAGTGGGTTTTTGGACCGGTTTAGTGGGATTTTGGGACTGGTTAGTGGTTTTTGGACTGTTTTAGTGGGATTTTGGAACAGGTTAGTGGGTTTTTGGCCCAGTTTAGTGGGATTTTGGGACAGGTTAGTGGGTTTTTGGCCCAGTTTAGTGGGATTTTGGACAGGTTAGTGGGTTTTTGGACCGGTTTCTTGGGATTTTGGGACTGGTTAGTGTGGTTTTGGACCGGTTTAGTGGGATTTTGGGACAGGTTAGTGGGTTTTTGGACCGGTTTAGTGGGATTTGGGGACAGGTTAGTGGGTTTTTGGCCTGTTTTAGTGGGATTTTGGAACTGGTTAGTGGGTTTTTGGCCCGGTTTATTGGGATTTTGGGACTGGTTAGTGGTTTTTGGACTGGTTTAGTGGGATTTTGGGACAGGTTAGTGGGTTTTTGGACCGGTTTAGTGGGATTTTGGGACAGGTTAGTGGGTTTTTGGCCCCGTTTAGTGGGATTTTGGGACTGGTTAGTGGGTTTTTGGCCTGATTTATTGGGATTTTGGGACACGTTAGTGGGTTTTTGGACCGGTTTAATGGGATTTTGGGACAGGTTAGTGGGTTTTTGGACCGGTTTAGTGGGATTTTGGGACTGGTTAGTGGGTTTTTGGACCGGTTTAGTGGGATTTTGGGACAGGTTAGTGGGTTTTTGGCCTGTTTTAGTGGGATTTTGGGACTGGTTAGTGGGTTTTTGGACCGGTTGATTGGGATTTTGGGACAGGTTAGTGGTTTTTGGACTGGTTTATTGGGATTTTGGGACAGGTTAGTGGGTTTTTGGACCGGTTTAGTGGATTTTTGGGACTGGTTAGTGGGTTTTTGGCCCGGTTTATTGGGATTTTGGGACTGGTTAGTGGGTTTTGGCCCAGTTTAGTGGGATTTTGGGACAGGTTAGTGGTTTTTGGCCCGGTTTAGTGGGATTTTGGGACCCCTTAGTGGGATTTTGGATGGCCAGATGGCCACCCCAGGGGACAGTGGGGTGCTGTGTGTCCCCTCACTCCATACCCAAGGTCTCGTGGTGGGTGGTGGGCACGGGGGTCCCAGCCAGCATGGCCACCAAGGCCGTTTTGCCGACGCCGCTCTTGCCGGACACGAAGAGTTTGTAGGTGACAAAGGGGACAGCGAGGGCCGGGGGCAGCACGGGGCGCTCCAGCAGACCTGGGGAAGGGGGGATTAGAAGGTTTTGGGGGAGGAGGGGGGGCTGACACCCTGTTTTTTTGGGGGGGGGTTGGGGGTCTGGGTCTCACCGAAGACTCTGCGCCGGTTCTTGTGGAGGATGGAGTCCAGGTAGGGGCGGGCGGCGGGGGACAGGAGCCAGCCTGGCTCCAGCACCGAGCCCCCCGCATCCGCCATGGGGCACCCTGAAAGGGAGGGGGCAATGGGACACCCCCCCAAAGTGGGGTCACTGTCACCCCAACCGTGGAGTCCCTGAGAATCCCCCTTTTGACCCCCCCCGAGTCATTGCCCTCTGCCCGCTCCGTGCGGGGTCCCTGAAACCCCCCAGAGGGTCCCCAAACCACTCCCAGGGGGGTTCCATTAGTCCTCACCAGGTCCCTGCACCCCCCAATAAGGTCCCTTCACCCCCTCCAGGTCTCTGTTCCCCCCATGGGGTCCCATTCACCCCCTCCAGGTCCCTTCACCCCCCAATAATGTCCCTTCACCCCCTCCAGGTCTCTGTGCCCATTCACCCATGGGGTCCCATTCACCCCCTCCAGGTCCCTTCTCCCCCAATAAGGCCCCTTCACCCCCTCCAGGCCTCTGTGACCCCCTATGGGATCCCATTCACCCCTTCCAGGTCCCTTCACACCCCAATAAAGTCCCTTCACCCCTCAGTAAGGTCCCTTCAACCCCTCCAGGTCTCTGCCCCCCCCATAAGGTCCCTTCACTCCCTCCAGGTCCCTGCCCCCCCTCCAGGTCCCTTCACCCCCCAGTAAGGTCCCTTCTCCCCCCAGTAAGGTCCCTTCTCCCCCTCCAGGTCTCTGTGCCCCCCCCCCCCCCCCCCCCATGGGGTCCCATTCACTCCCTCTAGGTCCCTTCACACCCCAATAAAGTCCCTTCACTCCCTCCAGGTCCTGCCCCCCCCCCAGGTCCCTTCACCCCCCAATAAGGTCCCTTCTCCCCCAATAAGGTCCCTTCTCCCCCAGTAAGGTCCCTTCACCCCCTCCAGGTCTCTGTGCCCCCCCCCATGGGGTCCCATTCACCCCCTCCAGGTCCCTGCCCCCCCTCTCAGGTCCCTTCACCCCCCAATAAGTTCCCTTCTCCCCCCAGTAAGGTCCCTTCACCCCCTCCAGGTCCCTGCCCCCGCCCCCCCCAGGTCCCTTCACCCCCCAATAAGGTCCCTTCTCACCCCAGTAAGGTCCATTAACCCCTTCAAAGGTCCCTGCCCCCCCCCCCCCGCCAGGTCCCTTCACCCCCCAATAAGGTCTCTTCCCCCCTTCCAGGTCCTGCCCCCCCTCCAGGTCCTTTCACCCCCCAATAGGGTCTCTGCCCCCCCCCATGGGGTCCCATTCACCCCCTCCAGGTCTCTGCCCCCCCCAATAAAGTCCAATCACCCCCTCCAGGTCCCTTCACCCCCCAGTAAGATCCCTTCTCCCCCCAGTAAGGTCCCTTCTCCCCCTCCAGGTCCCTGCCCCCCCCCCCCCCCCCAGGTCCCTTCACCCCCCAATAGGGTCTCTGCCCCCCCCCATGGGGTCCCATTCACCCCCTCCAGGTCCCTACCCCCCCCCTCCAGGTCCCTTCACCCCCTCCAGGTCTCTGCCCCCCCCAATAAAGTCCCATCACCCCCTCCAGGTCCCTTCACCCCCCAATAAGGTCCCTTCTCCCCCCAGTAAGGTCCCATCACCCCCTCCAGGTCCCTGCCCCCCCCAAGGGGTGCCCATCACTCCCCCCCGCCCCCCTTTACACCCCTCCCCTCACCCGCTCCTCCACGGCCTCGGGAGGGGGCGGAGCCTCCCCAGCCCCACCCCCCCCCCCGGCGCGTGCGCGGAAGGGATGCGGGAGGGATGCGGGAGGGATGCGGGAGGGATGCGGGAGGGATGCGGGAGGGATGCGGGAGGGATGCGGGAGGGATGCGGGAGGGGGGGCAGAGACCGAGTTATTGGGGGGGGGGGGGGTACAGGGGATGGGGGGGGGGACGTGTAGAGTATGAGGGGAACATAAGGGGGGTTCTATAGGGAGTGGGGGGGTTCCTGGGGGGGGGCCTGTAGGGCATGGGGGGGTCCTATAGGGGATGAGGGGGTCCTATAGGGGATGGGAAACCCAGACACTATGGAGTATGTGGGGGGAGGTCCTATAGGGGATGGGGGGCAGCCCTATAGGGCACGGGGGGGTCCTCTAGGGAGTAGAGGGCAGCCCTATAGGGCACTGGAGATCTGGGATCTATAGGGCACAGGGGGCTGTTCTATAGGGAGTGGGGGGCAGCCCTATAGGGCACGGGAGAAGGGGCCCTACAGGGTATGGGGAGTGCAGATCTATAGGTCATGGGGTTCAGACCTATAGGGCATAGGGAGGTCCTATAGGGGACGGGGGGGATCCCTGTAAGATATGGGAGACCTGGACCCTATAGGGCATGGGAGATCCAGACTCTCTGGGACATGGGGGGTGGGGGCAGCCCTATAGGGCATGGGGGGGTGGATTCCTATAGGGCATGGGAGATCCAGGCCCTATAAGATATGGAGGGATGGCCCTATAGGGCATGAGAGAGCTGGGATCTATAGGGCATGAGAGACCTGGGATCTATAGGGCACAGGGGGGCTATTCTATAGGGAGTGGGGGGCAGCCCTATAGGGCATGGGGGGGATCCTATAGGGTATGGGGGGGCAGCCCTATAGGGCACTGGAGATCTGGGATCTATAGGGCACGGGGGGGATCCTATAGGGTATGGGGGGGCAGCCCTATAGGGCACTGGAGATCTGGGATCTATAGGGCACAGGGGGCTGTTCTATGGGGATTGGGGGGCAGCCCCTATAGGGCATGGGGGGGATCCTATAGGGTATGGGGGGGCAGCCCTATAGGGCACTGGAGATCTGGGATCTATAGGGCACGGGGGGGATCCTATAGGGTATGGGGGGGCAGCCCTATAGGGCACTGGAGATCTGGGATCTATAGGGCACGGGGGGCTGTTCTATGGGGAGTGGGGGGCAGCCCTATAGGGCATGGGGGGGATCCTATAGGGTATGGGGGGGCAGCCCTGCAAGGCATGGGAGACCCAGACTCTATGGGGCATGGGGGAGGCAGCCCTATAGGGCATGGGAGATCCAGGCCCTATAAGATATGGGGGGTGGCCCTATAGAGCATGAGAGAGCTGGGATCTATAGGGCATGAGGGAGCTGGGATCTATAGGGCATGGGGGGTCCTCTGGGGAGTAGAGGGCAGCCCTATAGGGCACAGGGGGCTGTTCTATAGGGAGTGGGGGGCAGCCCCATAGGGCACAGGAGAAAGGGCCCTATAGGGCATGGGGAGTGCAGATCTATAGGGCACGGAGTTCAGCCCTATAGGGCATAGGGGGGGGGGTCCTATAGGGGATGGGGGGGGACAGCCCTGTAAGGTATGGGAGACCTGGACCCTATAGGGTGTGGGAGACCCAGACTCTATGGGGTAAGGGGGGGGGGGGCAGCCCTATAGGGGGGAGTTCCCAGCCTTATAGGAGATGGGAAACCCCAACTTATGGAGTGTGGGGGCACCCCTAGAGGCTATAGGAGACCCCAACCCCATAGGGTTATGGGGGACACCCCCTCCTTGTGCCCTCCCCCAGTACAAACCCCCCCCCCTTCCCCCCCCCCCCCCCAAGACCCCAAATCCCCACTTTCACCCCCAAAACCCACCATCCCCCCTCCCTCCCTCCCCCAAAGCACCAACCAGCCATTTCTTTCACTTTTTTATTTGTTAAATTGCTAAAAATTCATCAGGATTTGAGGGGGGGGGGGGGGGGGGAACTCATTACCCACCCCCCACAACCCCCTCCAAAAAAAAAAAATGTACACAAGATTTTAAATATCACCAAAAAACCCGATTTTCATTCCTATGCTCGGGCCTTGGGACCACGACGGGGGAGGGGGGGGACCTCGCTCACAGCACCAGCGGCTCCGGGGTGGGGTGGGGGCAAAATTTGGGATGAAATTACCTTTATTGGCTCAGAACGTGTCCTTCTGGACACTCGGTGGGTTTGGGGCCGGTTTGTGGGATTTTGGGTCCGGTTTGTGAGATTTTGGGTCCGGTTTGTGGGATTTTGAGTCTGGTTTGTGAGATTTTTGGGTCTGGTTTGTGAGATTTTTGGGTCTGGTTTGTGAGATTTTTGGGTCTGGTTTGTGGGATTTTGGGTCTGGTTTGTGAGATTTTTGGGTCTGGTTTGTGGGATTTTGGGTCCGGTTTGTGAGATTTTTGGGTCTGGTTTGTGGGATTTTGGGTCTGGTTTGTGGGTTTTTGGGTCCAGTTTGTGGGA
Source organism: Tapera naevia (assembly GCA_033556795.1). Taxonomy (NCBI): domain Eukaryota; kingdom Metazoa; phylum Chordata; class Aves; order Cuculiformes; family Neomorphidae; genus Tapera; species Tapera naevia. Next base: position 63,144 of record JAUMJJ010000202.1, on the reverse strand, counting down.
TTTTGGGTCTGGTTTGTGGGATTTTGGGTCCAGTTTGTGGGATTTTGGGTCAGGTTTGTGAGATTTTGGGTCTGGTTTGTGGGATTTTGAGTCTGGTTTGTGAGATTTTGGGTCTGGTTGTGGGATTTTGAGTCTGGTTTGTGAGATTTTGGGTCTGGTTTGTGGGATTTTGGGTCGGGTTTGTGGGTTTTTGGTCAGGGGGATTTTTTTTAGGCCAGGTAGCAGAATTTTGGGTCCCTTTACTGGGATTTTTGCAACCATTGAGTTGGATTTTGGGGCTGGTTAGTGGGATTTTGGGACCCTTTAGTGGGATTTTTGAGACAGGTTAGTGGGATTTTGGGATCAGTTAGTGGGATTTTGGTTACTGAGATTTTTGGGTTTGTTGGCACGATTCTGGGGCCAGTTATTGGAATTTGGGGACCCTTTAGTGGGATTTTAGAACCAGTTTGGGGGATTTCAGGACCAGTTAGTGAGCTTTTGGGACCCTTTAGTGGGATTTTGGGTCAGGTTAGTGGGATTTCAGGACCAGTTATGGAGACTTTGAAACCAGTTTGTGGGATTTTGGAGCAAGTAGGTGAGATTTTGAGACCCTTTAATGGGATTTTGGGCCACTTAGTAGGATTTGGGGACCCTTTGTGGGATTTTGGGACAAGTTAGCAAGATTTTGGGACCCTTTAATGATATTTTGGGCCGCTTAGTGTGATATTGTGGCCACTTAGTGGGATTTTTGGACCCTTTTGTGGGATTTTGGGACTGGTTGAGGATGGAGATGGGGAAAAATGCCCCTTGAGGGATGCTCTGTGCAGGGAGAGGGATGGAAACCCCCCCTTCCATCCCGATTTTGACTCTTTTTTTGGGGTGGATGGCAAGAAAACATGCAAAAGGGAGAGGGGGGGGGATTGATGCCGAAGCCTCGACCGCCTTCCCTGCGGTGAAGCTAAAGCAGAGAAGATTTCCTGGGTGCTCCTGAGGTTTTTGGGGGTAAAATTGCATTTTTGCCTTCTTTTAGGATCAAATATGTTCGGGACTGGAGTGAGAGAGGATGGATTTAATCAGGGATTTATTTACAGAGGAGGAAAAGCCGCAGATGAAGCAAAACCCTCCCCATCCCCACCCGGTTGGGACACGATTTAAGGCTCCAAAAAAAAAAACCTCAGTGGGGCTGGAGAAGGGAATAGAAAGAAGGGAAAAGAGGCCACGTCATGGCACTGCCAGGGTGGAGAGGGCTCCAGTGCTTTGGGTGCTGCAGGTTGTTGACCAAAACCTGGCAGAATCCACCCATTTTTTCCCACCCCCCCATCACCTCGAGGGGAAAGGGAAAGAGGCAGAGGTTCAATCCCTTTGGATCTGAACTGGTTTGGATGTTTGCAGGAGGAGGCACGTGCAAAGATGAGGGGCACCCACTGCCCTCACGCCCTCAAATTGACCAATATCCAGCTTTTTGGCTGGAAAAGAAGCCCCGTTGCCAGGCTTAGGAGGTGCTGGTTCAACCTGGGAAGGGTTTGGGCCGCTGAGTGGAGCAAAACCTTCAAGTCTGGAAGGGAATTGGCAGCCAAATGTCTCGGCTTTGGGGAAATAATGGGCTTTTTAGAGTAAATTGTGTGAGTTTTTGCTGCTTAGGAGGGATCAGGGCTGATCCCAAAGGCTGATCCAGCCCAGGGCAGGGAGGGGAGGAGAACGCCCGGCTCATTCTTAATATTTTTGGCATTTTAATGCAAAAAAAAACCCAAAAAAACCCAAACCCTTGCCTTTTCTCCCTTCTTAGGGAGGACAGGAATGCGAGTGGCAGGGTGAGAGGTGAAAAGAAGGCCTCGTGTTTGTGTGGAGCAAAGGTCTGCAGTGCTGGGAGATTCCTGCTGGGGTATTGCTGCTGTTTTCCTTACGGAATCAAGCACGGAGAATAACTCAGCACGTGCCCCCTGCCAGCGTCTGGTTTGTTCCCACCAAACCATTTTTAAGGAGGAGCCTTACCCAGGAGGAGCCTGAGACACGAAGCCTCTCAAATCCCTCAAAAAACCAAAATATCAGAGGGTGGAATTCCCTTCCCTATCAAAAAAAAAACCCCAAATCCTTGGCTTGGGTGGCAGCGAGGTCCTTCCCCGCCTTGTAAACACGGTTTGGCTTAACTGGGATCTCACTGGGAACCGGTGGGGGCAGCGCTGGAGGTTTCTCTTGGCCTTTTATTGGTTTCTTGCTCCCTAAAATTCACAGTTGGAGCGTGGGAATGGGCAAGGAGAGGGAAGAGCCGCACGGATCGGGGTGGGAGGGGGCCACAAGGGGACGGCGGCGAAGGGCTCGGGGGCCAAATTATCTTTTCGCTCGCACAAAGTACAAGGCATTTGTTTTGGGATAATATTTGACGTTTTGTTTCTTGTCCATGAGGCCCCCAAAGATGATCAACTCCCCTCGGCCTTGCACCACCGTGTGTAAACTGGTTTCGGGCGGCCCCACCACCGAGCTGCTGTTGAACACTTTCCATTTGACTCGTCCTTTCTCCTTGGTGTCTTTAATGTCCAGCACGTACATCTGCATGGGTTTGCAGTTCATGCTCTGGTATAAAGGCTTCCCAACGTTGAGGGATTGGGGTGGGTGGTGGCCCAGGCGGCGGGCGATGGGAGGTAAGGAATGGCCCTCGCTTTGGGCGGAGCCCGGTCGCGCTGCCGAACCCGTCTCGGCACCCGGAGGTCCTGGGGAAGAAGCTAAAGGAGGGCTCAACGCCACGGAAGCTGAGGTGGTTTTGGAAGAGAGGGCTTTGACAGCTTCCAAGCTCCTGCGGAGCGCGCTGGGGGAGACGGCCCCCGGGAGGGAAGCGGCGACGTGGGGCGGAGTGTGGATGCCGTTGGTTTGCTCAGGGGGGTTCCTCAGGCTGGCACCGACCGTCCTGCCCTCCACGGCGTCCAGCTGGCACAGAAGAGAAGCCGGTTTCTGGTCCCAGCTCAGCTCAACAGATCCCAACCGTAGGTCCTTCTGCTCCGGCAGCGACCCTCGACGCGGTGTCAGGGCGAGGCCGACTCTGAGGTCGTAACCTTCGGCCGCCGAGGGCGTCCCGGGCGATACCACCTGCACGGGGCTGTCCAAGGAGGCACCACCAGCCCCCGTGGCTCCAGGGGATAAACTCCCACCGTTGAGCACGGGAGAACTGTCCCCTCTGGCTGGGGAGAGGCTGCCCTCGCGGGAGCCAGACGGCGTTTGCCGCTGCGCTCTGGGGCGCAGGGTGCCCCAGCGGCCGTTGACGCAGGGAGCCTCGTCCGCGTTCCTGACGGGAGACTGGGAGCGGTATTCCCGGGTTTCCGGTACCAGGGCGGGCGGCGTCGCGCTGATGGGAGAGGGTCGGGAGTTCAGGCTGGGGCTCAGAGGGGCTCTCCCGCTGGGAGCTTGGCTGAAGACCACGACACATTGTCCCACCTGGAAGAGGAGGAGGGGAGATGCCAGGTTATGACCCTCCGCGCTGTTTTGGGGTGAAAATACGGGGTTATGGAGCATTCTGGGCAGGTAATAAAGATCAATGGGTGCTGGGAGAGACCCCATCGCGCCCCGTACCCGGCAGGCAGGATGGCACCACAGCTCCGGAGCTCCGTGGTCTTCGTTCTCTACCTTGAGCGGCTGCCACGTCCAGGGGTTGGCGTGCATGTGCAGCAACCAGGCGTCTTTGAACAGCTGTGAAGGGAAGAGCGAGAGATTGAGGAGCCCAGCGTGAGATTGGGGAGCTGGGTTTGAGATTGGGGAGCCGGGTTTGAGATTGGGGAGCTGGGTTTGAGAATGGGGAGCTGGGTTTGAGATTGGGGAGCTGGGTTTGAGATTGGGGAGCCCGGTTTGAGAGATTGAGGAGCCCGGGTTGAGTTTGAGGAGCCCGGGTTGAGTTTGAGGAGCCCAGGTTGAGTTTGAGGAGCCCGGGTTGAGAGATTGAGGAGCCCAGCGTGAGATTGGGGAGCTGGGTTTGAGATTGGGGAGCCCAGGTTGAGAGATTGAGGAGCCCGGGTTGAGTTTGAGGAGCCCAGGTTGAGTTTGAGGAGCCCAGGTTGAGACTGAGGAGCCCAGGTTGAGAGATTGAGGAGCCCAGCGTGAGATTGGGGAGCTGGGTTTGAGTTTGAGGAACCCAGGTTGAGTTTGAGGAGCTCAGTTTGAGATTGAGGAGCCCGGGTTGAGTTTGAGGAGTCTGAGAGACTGAGGAGCCTGGTTTAAGACTGAAGAGCTCAGTTGAAGATTGAGGAGCTTGATTTGAGATTGAGGAGCCCAATTTGAGAGCCTGAGGAGCCCAGTTTGAGAGATTGAGGAGTTTGTTTTGAGACTGAGGAGCCTGTTTTGAGATTGAGAAGTCCAGTTTGAGAGACTGAGGAGCCCAGTTTGAGATTGAGAAGCCAGTTTGAGATTGAGGAGCCCAGTTTGAGAGATTAAGGAGCCCAGTTTGAGATTGAGGAGCCCAGTTTGAGACTGAGGAGCCCAGTTTGAGAGATTGAGGAGACCAATCTGAGAAACTGAGAAACTCAATTTGAGACTGAGGAGCCCAATCTGAGCCTGAGCAGCCCAGTTTGAGAGCCTGAGCAGCCCAGTTTGAGAGCCTGAGCAGCCCAGTTTGAGATCAAGGAGCGTGCTTTGGTGCCCAGATCATGCCCTCACGGGGAGGAGCAGCGCTCTGCTGCTGCAGACAGAGGAAAGGTGACCCAGATCAGGATGTGACTACAGGAGTGACTACACCCTGCTGTGGCCATGGACAAATCCCTTCATCTCCATCTTCCACCCTGGTATAAACCCAGGGCTAATTCTTCCGAGGCTCAATGAACCTCGGTGAGCTCCTCACATAGTGCCTGGGGTGCTTTTTTTCTTAATTAAAGCAGCTCCAGCAAGAGCAAAACAGCTTCTCCTGAACACCTACTGCGTGGGTGCCCAGATCTGCAGGATAAGACTCAGGCTGGATAATTGTGGAGTCTCCACTCCTGCAGGTCCAGCACTCAGGGCTCAGCTCCAGTTGGTGCCCAAGGATACTTACGGCGTTGGGACCACCACAGCCACCAAGGATTAAAATGGTTTCGTTGTCGATTACGATCTGGAAGGGACAAAGAACAGCATTTCAGACCAAGAAGGACACCAAGCCATCTCCTGGGGCTTTCAACGAGGCCTCCCAAGTGCAGGGAGAGCGAGGTTATGGCTTCTCAGCTGCTAAATTTTGCCCATGATGGATGAGGAGCAGAGCTGGGATGCAGAGCAGGGTTTGCTGGGCCTGAGGCAAGGTGGGACACAGGGTTCACCCCACTGCCTGGTCCCAAACAGCTCCAAAACCTGTTCCTCTTCTAGACAGAGCAATTACCCTTCCCAAAGCAGAGCCAGGGCACTCAACACCCCTCTGTGTTAAGGGGAGAAGGGGAAAGGACCACACGGAGGCCACATCCTTGCAGCAATACCCGTGAGGTGCTGGTGGGTGAGGTAGAATCTTTGGCTCCTTCTCCAGCAGAAGGAAAGGAAAGCACTTTCAAGCATGACCCATCCAATCTCTTCTGGGTGCCCTGAGAGGCTGGGAACCCCTGAGCACGCTCCCAGAAAGGAGAAGCAGGGATTCCAGGTGCCAGGGAGACACCTGCATCGAGGTTGGCGACCTCCCTGCCCCAGGGAGGCACTTAAGGAGGTGCTGCCAGAGCTGAGCTTCGAGCAGGCACGATCCAGGGTGGCTGGAACCCAGGAATCAGGAGAGAGGAGCAATCAAAAGGGCCCTGAGCCAAACCAACCTGTGATAAGACTTGATTGATCTCCAGTGCCACAGGGGACAATCACTGGGTGAAACCAGCAATTTGTTTTCTAGAAAAGCTCCTCAGAGCTGTGAGTCACGGGCGAGGAGCGCTGGGAGAGAGGAGGTGAACCCTCAGCCAAGTGGTGGCTACAGAAAACAAGGGCCCGCCGGGCAACGGCTCCAAAGATAACTTGGAAATGAGATGCCACCTTCCAGGTGACCTGTGGAGAGCTGTCTGGAAGCTGGAGATGTCTGGTTTACCTCTGGGGAGCTGAGCTAGAGAAGGAGAGCTCACCTGAGACTGGCCACCACGTGGATGAGGGCTGGGCCCGGAGATGTTGGGCTTGGACCAAGCCCACTGCTCCAGATCCAGCACCCAGACGTCGTTGCTCCTGCAAGGATGAGACAACAAAGTGTTGATGATACCACTGGGACAAGGAGACCCTCAGGGGAGCTGAAATGTGGGCAGAGTTGGGTTTTTTCACGGGCTGGAGACTCAAGAGGATTCACCGTAAGAGGTGAATGGTGACAGACCCCCAAACCCCATGGAGATCCCCTTCTGGAATGCTATGGGTGACCCCAGGACCACCACACTCCACCAAACTCCTCGTTTGCAGGAGCGTTGGTCAAACACCCTCACCCCAACCTTACATCTGTCGAGATCCAAGGGAACCCCCAAAGACAATCATTTTGTCTTCGATGACACAGGAAGAGTGCCCTGCCATGGGAGGGGGGCCGTGGGTGGTCACGATGCAGTTCCACCTGGGGAAAGAGGGAGAAAGACATTCATCATTGGGTTGGAAAGGAAAGTGCTGGGTGATCTGGCCTGGATCAGGAATAGCGTGGCCAGCAGGAGCAAGGAAGGGATCCTTCTCCTGATCTGGGCACTGCTGAGGTCACACCTGGAATCCTGGGGTCAGTTTTGGGCCCCTCACTCCAAAAAGACCTTGAGGGGCTGGAGAGCATCCAGAGAAGAGAACGGAGCTGGGGAAGGGTCTGGAGAACAGGGGTTGTGGGAGCAGCTGAGGGCCCTGGGGATATTGAGGCTGGAGAAGAGGAGGCTGAGGGGAGACCTCATGGCTCTGTGCAGCTCCTGAAAGGAGGTTGTGGTGAGGTGGGTTCTGGGCTCTGCTCCCAAGGAGCCAGAGACAGAACAAGGGGAAATGGCCTCAAGATGCACCAGGGAAGACTTGATAGAATCATAGAATGGTTTGGGTTGGAAGGGACCTCAAAGCCCATCCAGTTCCAACCCCCCTGCCATGGGGGTGACACCTCCCACTGGATCAGGGGGCTCAGAGCCCCATCCAGCCTGGCCTTGAACACCTCCAGGGTTGGGGCAGCCACAGCTTCTTTGGGCAACCTGGGCCAGGGCCTCCCCACCCTCACTGTGAAGAATTTAAGCTGGATATGAGGAGGAATTTCATTACTGAAAGGGTTGTCATGTGTTGGCAGAGGTCACCCAGGGGGGTGGTTGAGTCCCCATCCCTTGGAGGTGTTTAAAAGATGGGCAGATGTTGTACTTGAGGACATGCTTTAGTGATGGATTTAGGGCTGGATCGGTGGTTGCACTCCATGATCTTAAAGGTCTTTTCCAACCAAAATCATTCTGTGAAAGGCAAAAGGAAAGAACCCCAAGGACCAGGGAAGCCCTTAAGAACCTCTTGGAGAGGAAAACCTCCAAAGATCCAAATATTAACGTAACTAATTAGAAATATTAACGTGCTGCACATATTTTAAGCAGGCCAAAGTCACAAGGCTGGGTTGGAAATATCACCCCTTCCAATTGAGTTCACCCTGAGTGGTTTCCAACGTGGTTTAATGACAGTGTTTGACACTGCTGCCCTGAAGCTCATCAGGTAATGGATACTTCTGAGGATGAAAAGTCCTCAATGAAAGAGGAGCAGGAACCACCATCGCTTCCACAGGGCAGTGGCTCCTTCCTCAAGCACGAGCAGCAGGGAGGAAGCCTGGGTTGAAACCACCTGAACAGTGCTAAAAGGGGAGAGGAAAAGTCCTGCCTCTCTGTGGGCACTCCTGGATGCGTTCGCCCAGGAGCAGGGAAGGCAGAGATCTCTAAAACAGGGCAGAATCGTGGAATCACTGAGGTTGGAAAAGCCCTCTCAGCTCATCCAGTCCAACCCTCAGCCCAGCCCCACGGTGCCTGCTGAACCCTGTCCCCAAGTGCCACGGCCATACGGTTTAGAGCCCCTCCAGGGATGGAGACTCCACCACTGCCCTGGGAGCCTCTGCCAGGGCTTCACCATCCTTTCTGTGAAGGAATCTTTCCCAATATCCCATCTAAACATTCCCTGGCACAAATGGGGCCATTTCCTCTCATCCCATCACTTGTTCCTTGGGAGCAGAGCCCAGCACCCACCTCACCACAACCTCCTTTCAGGAGATACACAGAGCCATGAGGTCTCCCCTCAGCCTCCTCTTCTCCAGACTAAACAGCCCCAGGGCCCTCAGCTGCTTCCATAACCCCTGTTCTCCAGACCCTTCTCCAGCTCCATTCCCTTCTCCAGATGCTCTCCAGCCCCTCAACGTCCTTCTTGTCCTGAGGGGCCCAAAACTGACCCCAGGATTCGAGGTGTGGCCTCACCAGTGCCCAGTGCAGGGGACGATCCCTGCCCTGCTCCTGCTGCCACCCCATGGCTGATCCAAGCCAGGATGCTGGTGGCCTCCTTGCCCACCTGGGCCACTGCTGCCTCATGTTCAGCTGCTTTTGACCAACACCCCCAGGTCCTTTTCCATCAGGCAGCTTTCCTCTGCTCTTCCCAAGCCTGGAGTGCTGCAGGGGGTTGGTGTGACCCATGTGCCCAGCCCAGCACTGAGCCTTGTTGAACCCCATCCCACTGGTCCTGGCCATCAATCCAACCTGTCCAGGTCCCTCTGCAGACCCTTCCTGCCCTCCAGCCCATGGATCTAAGCTGTCCAGGTCCCTCTGAAGAGCCTTCCTGCTCTCCAGCCCATGGATCCAAGCTGTCCAGATCCCTCTGCAGACCCTTCCTGCCCTCCAGCAGGCCCACACTCCCACCCAACTTGGTTTCCTCTGCAAATTTACAAAGGGAGCACTTGATCCCCTCGTCCAGATCATGGATAAAGATATCAAACAGCCCCCACACTGAGCCCTGGGGACACCAGCTCCGTTTATCCTGTCTCCCTTGGTATGAGACTGAGGAGCAACCACCACCCAGGAGGTGCCAGGCAGCAGAGGGCCCAGGTTTCTGCTCTGCTCTTGTGGTTTTGGGTTGATGTGTTTGTTCTCCTTCAGTAAAAGCACAGCAGACACACCAGGATCAAACACACCTTGGAACCCCAGCTTCCCTACGAGCCAGTCCCAGGTGGGCTCTGTGAGACGCCCTCCGGCATTCCTCCAGCTGCATTACACATTCTTCCAGGATCAAAGCCTCCAGATGTGCTCTTACCAGTTTTTGGAGGGTGAGTACGTATGGATTTCATCGAAGAACCTCTCTGGCTGGTGCAGAGGGTAAGGGCTTGGCCGTGTCCACCCACCAAAAAGCACAAGCAAGTCCTTGTAGACCACCAGCGTCGCTCCGGCCTTGGGCGAGGGGTAGGAGCCTGGGCAGGGAGAGAGAAGGAGAAGGTTTGGACACCATGGCCACAACTTGGCATCAGTTTTCCTGAATGTGACAACATGGATGCTCCAACTTTAAAAAAAAAAAAAACAAGAGCAGAAAAGGAGGCAAAATTAGAGCTGGGAGCCTGGGAAACAAACTCCTGCCAATTTGTGTCGTCGTAATTAGTAGGAGCCTGAAAGCACAACTCGTGTGAGGCAAAACATCTGTCACTCACTGGCAGGAAATTGCCAGCTTTCCAACACATCCTGGGAAATTATTGCTTTAGCACGGAATAAAAGCAATAATTATCTCCAAATACCTCATAACTTCTCCCCCAGGAACGGGGGGGAGAGCAAAGAGCAACTGCAGCGCAGGCGGCGGCGCTCGTGGCGCAGCGCTGGGGAACCCGTGCGTGGATCCCGTCACTTGAGAAGTGGCACAGTTATTGTGGAATCACAGCATGGCCTGAGCTGGAAGGGACCCACAAGGGTCATCCAGTCCAACTCCTGGCCCTGCACAGGACACCCCAACATTCACCCCGTGGGGCTGAGGGCCTTGGCCGAATGCTGCTGGAATATTGTCAGGCTGGGACTGCTTCCCTGGGGAGCTGTTCCAGAGCTCCACCACCCTCTGAGGGAAGAACCTTCTCCTGATGTCCAACCCAGCCCTCCCCTGGCATCTTCCTGCCATTCCCTGGGGTCCTGTCCTTGGTCACCAGAAAGAAGAGCTCAGCCCCTGCTCCTCCTCCTCCCTTGTGAGGCACCAGCAGAAGGCTCTGAGATCCCCCCTCAGTCTCCTCTCTCCAGGCTGAACAGACCAAGTGCCTTCAGCCTCTCCTCATACCATTTCTCCTCCAAACCCTTCCCCAGCTTTGTGGCCTCCTCTGGACCCTCCCCTGTAGTTTGATGTCCTTTTTGTCCTGTGGTGCCCAAAACTGAACACAATACTCGAGGTGGGGCCTCCCCAGTGCAGAGCAGAGCAGGACAACCCCCCCCTCACCTGGCTAAACCCAGAACATTTTCCTGCTGGAGTTAAAAGCCACCCCTTGTGTCTGCAGAGCCATGTGCTCCTCTAAAAATGACAGAATCATGGAATGGTTTGGTTTGGTTTGGTTTGGTTTGGTTTGGTTTGGTTTGGCTTGGTTTGGTTTGGTTTGGTTTGGTTTGGTTTGGTTTGGTTTGGCTTGGTTTGGTTTGGAAGGGACCTCAAAGCCCATCCAGTTTCACCCCCCTGCCATGGGCAGGGACACCTCCCATTGGATCAGGGGGCTCCAAGCCCCATCCAACCTGGCCTTGAACACCTCCAGGGATGGGGCAGCCACAGCTTCTCTGGGCAACCTGGGCCAGGGCCTCCCCACCCTCATTGTGAAGAATTTCTTCCTGATGTCCAATATACATCCTCCCATTTCCAATTTAAAGCCATTCCCCTCGTCCCATCACTCCAGACCCTTGGAAAAATCCCCTCCCCACCTTTCCTGGAGCCCCTTTCAGTCTTGGGAGGCTGCTCTGAGGTCTTCCTAAAAATGATTAATGAGACTTTTTGCTTGGTTTGGTTGAGGTTGAAACAGTTGTGCAAGGGCAGGGACCTCCTCAGCAGGTCACACCCAAGGAAGACAATGTGACCTCTTGGGTTGGTGCCATTACAATACGCTGTGCTCAGAAAATGCCACCCATCCCAAAGGTTCTCCTGCAGGACAGCCAAGCTCCAAGCTCACCTCCCAACCTACTGCTGCTCTGCCACCACCCCACCACCTGCGAGCCCTGGGTCACTGAGGTGGTGGGGACCAAACTGCTTCTCCAGGCAGGACTGATGCATCTGAGCATCCTCCTCTCACATCATCACCAGCCCCTGGGCAGATTCCTCCATCTCTGCAGTCAACACTTCCAAAAAAACCATAAATACATCACCCCAAAACCATGGATGCAGCTCAAGGACAAGGCTGTGCACGTGGACACCTCAGCCTCTCCAAAAAGGCTGATGCACCAAACCACCTTCTCCTCCGTTGTCCAAACAGGGCTCAGAGAAGCATTTTTGGCAGGGAATGACTTGGGCTATTTTTAAAAGAACAGGAGCAGCTATTTTTAAGATTCTGCAGCTGGGAAAAGCAAATTGATGGCCATGGCTTCCAGGTGGTGGGAGGTGAAAGCCCAGCCAAAACACAACCAGACAAGGAGGAGGTGGACATGGAATCCTGAGCTCCACCAGGGACAACGGATGTTTTGATGCTCCTCTTTTTTGGGAAATGGGGAATAAAGTGATGCAGGAAGCAATTCTTGTGCTGGGGCAGCTACAGAGCAACAACCAAGGTGTCCTTGAAGACAAGAGGGTGACATTTGGTTACTCTTTGATCCCCGTGGCTGTGGGCAACTCATTAATCCACACCAGCAGGTTCCAGCCCAACCATTGCCCCAGCAGAGGATGAAGTTGCTCTCCCAAGCCTGGCATCACCAACTACACTGGTAGAAACACTTCTATCTGGCTCGCAGAAGATGAGCTGGGTGGGTTCTCCATCCAGGACACCCCGGGGTGAAAGGTGCTGGGTTTAAACTGGGTTATTTTTCAACAGGAAGGGTCAGCTTGAGTCACCCTAGGATGGAGACACAGATCAGCACTTGGGTCAGAAAGGTCTGGGACGGTGTGGAGTGAGGAAAGTCACCCTCCTACTGCTGTAACCTGAAGGTCAACCCCAGTCTCAGACACTGAGATGGTTCCCAAATGAGTCAACAACACGAACAGCCCAGGGCAGAGCTCGCCCTGGTTTTTCAGGAAGCTTTCCCTGTTACTGGATGTTCCCTGGGTGTCAAGGGCAGAGCCTGAGTCTGCTACGCAGGAGAAAATGCGGGTTTTCAAGTCAAAGAAGAGTTGGCCTCTCAGAGCTTCTTCCAGCCACAGAGTTGGGATACAGAAACACAGAGTCACTGAGGTTGGAAAAGCCCTCTCAGCTCATCCAGTCCAACCCTCAGCCCAGCCCCACGGTGCCTGCTGAACCCTGTCCCCAAGTGCCACGGCCACATGGTCTCTGAACCCCTCCAGGGCTGGAGACTCCACCACTGCCCTGGGAGCCTCTGCCAAGGCTTCACCACCCTTTCTGTGAAGGAATCTTTCCCAATATCCAATCTGAACCTCCCCTGGCACAACCTGAGGCCATTTCCTCCCATCCCATCTCTTGTTCCTTGGGAGAAGAGCCCAGCACCCACCTCACCACAACCTCCTTTCAGGAGCTGCACAGAGCCATGAGGTCTCCCCTCAGCCTCTTTTCCAGACTAAACAGCCCCAGGGCCCTCAGCTGCTCCCACAACCCCTGTTCTCCAGACCCTTCTCCAGCTCCATTCCCTTCTCCAGATGCTCTCCAGCCCCTCAAGGTCTTTTTGGAGTGAGGGGCCCAAAACTGACCCCAGGATTCCAGGTGTGGCCTCCCCAGGGCCAAGTGCAGGGGACAATCCCTGCCCTGCTCCTGCTGCCACCCCATGGCTGATCCAAGCCAGGATGCTGGTGGCCTCCTTGCCCACCTGGGCCACTGCTGCCTCATGTTCAGCCACTGTTGACCAACACCCCCAGGTCCCTTTCCATCAGGCAGCTTTCCTCTGCTCTTCCCAAGCCTGGAGTGCTGTATCTATGGATGCCCTCAGAGAAGAGAAGCACCAAGAGCTTCTTGTGCCAGAGAGGGCTTCAGTGATCTCGTCTTGGAGGAGAAACACGTGGACAAAGAGTGTCTCAAACCTGGACAATGAACACCACGTATGTCTAAAGCCAAGGAGAGTGGCTGGGGAAGGGCCAGAGCATCCCACGGGAGGCAGAGCAGGGCCTGCCCTGCCCAGGGGAAGGCGACCGGCAGTCTTTGTGACTTCAGGTCTCAAGTATGCGGAAGAGCAGCGGGAGGGCAGCAGGGACATCAAACGGACACAGAGCAATTACGTGGGGCCCTTAACGACCTGCTGAGGCTGAGCTCTTTGGAGACTGTGCCAAGCGGTGGTTCAAAGGCTCTCAGGAACATACTTGACATGGGAGGGCTTCTTCCTCTCCCAGATTACACTTGCAAATGAAACGGCTTCTGTTCCTCACCAATGACACAAGTGCCTGCAGAAGAACATCAATAGCTAATGGAACCATGGAATGGGTTGGCTTGGAAGGGAACTCAAAGCCCAGCCAGTTCCATCCCCCTGCCATGGGCAGGGACACCTCCCACTGGATCAGGGGGCTCCAAGCCCCATCCAACCTGGCCTTGAACACCTCCAGGGATGGGGCAGCCACAGCTTCTCTGGGCAACCTGGGCCAGGGCCTCCCCACCCTCAGCGTGAAGAATTTCTTCCTGATGTCTAAGCTCGACAAGAGCTGGCAATGAGAACTCCCAGCCCAGAAACCAACCATGTCCTGGGCTGCACCCAAAGCAGTGGGACCAGCAGGGAGAGGGAGGGATTCTGCCCCTCTGCTCCACTCTGGGGAGACCTCACCAGGGGTCCTGTGTAGTTCTGGAATCCCCAGCACAAGAAGTACATGGAACTGTTGGAATGGGTCCAGAGGAGACCACAGAGATGATCCGAGGGCTGGAGCACCTCCCATACAAGGACAGGCTGAGAGAGTTGGGGTTGTTCAGCCTGGAGAAGAAAAGACTCCAGGGAGACCTTAGAGCAGCCTCCCAGGACTGAAAGGGGCTCCAGGAAAGCTGGGAAGGGGATTTTTCCAAGGGCCTGGAGTGACAGGATGAGGGGGAACAGCTTTGAATTGGAAGGGGGAAGATTTAGATTGGACATCAGGAAGAAATTCTTAAAAGTGAGTGTGGGGAGGCCCTGGCCCAGGTTGCCCAGAGAAGCTGTGGCTGCCCCATCCCTGGAGGTGTCCAAGGCCAGGCTGGATGGGGCTTGGAGCCCCCTGATCCAGTGGGAGGTGTCCCTGCCCATGGCAGGGGCTGGAACTGAATGGGCTTGGAGGTCCCTTCCAACCCAACCCATTCCATGGTTCCATGATTTCTTCCCAGTCTCTCTTCTCCCTGGTTTCCACCACTCCCTCAGTCAGGGTGCAGCGAGGACTCTCCTGGCTGGGTTTCCAAGCTCCAAGCCCTGGTAGCTCCACGCAGCCTGATAACAGATTATCTTTCCTTGGGGACACCAACCCAAGCAGGAGGAGGATGCAGCACAATTAACCTCTCTAAACATAGCAGGGACCCTCTCTCAGCAGCTGATGCTGTTTATTTGCTCGGGGTGAGGAGCTAAAAGCTGGTCCCAGCTATTTTTTCCCAGCTGATGGGATTTTCCTGGCTTGCAGAGTAGATCCATACTTTACAAAAAGAAACAAACAAAGACCTCTGGCTTCCATGGATGTTTGGAAGAGAAATGCCGGCCTCTGGTCGCTCCTGACACGAGCCCTGGGTGCTGTCTTTTTAGGATCTGTCCTCGTCAGCATATTTTAAAGCCCATTTATTCAGCCCTCTAATGCAACCGGAGCCGCGCACGCAGAGCTCAGCGACCACAAAAGAAAAGCCTGGCTGTAAGGGCACGTGGAGCACGGATCTCCAGCCCAGCCTTTTACCTTCAACTCCAAACCCAAATCCCAAGCAGAGCTTAAAGTGGGGAGAAAAGCAGGGAGCCTGATTTGATGGGATTTCCTGGCTGGAGGGCTCAGGTCATCAAATCATGGAATTGTTTGGTTGGAAAAGACCTTTGAGATTATCAAGTCCAACCGTATCCGTCCACCACTAAATCATCTGGTACCACCACTAAATCACTTGGTACCACCACTAAATCATCTGGTACCACCACTAAATCACCTGGTACCACCACTAAATCATTTGGTACCACCACTAAATCATTTGGTACCACCACTAAATCACTTGGTACCACCACTAAATCACCTGGTACCACCACTAAATCATTTGGTACCACCACTAAATCACCTGGTACCACCACTAAATCATCTGGTACCACCACTAAATCATCTGGTACCACCACTAAATCACCTGGTACCACCACTAAATCATCTGGTACCACCACTAAATCACCTGGTACCACCACTAAATCACCTGGTACCACCACTAAATCATCTGGTACCACCACTAAATCATCTCAGCTCGATATCTGGGGAGGTGGTGTGAGATGTGCTGGAGCAGAGCCCAGGGTTTGCACCAGCCTGGGGGGAAGGAGATATCACAGATCCATAGAATCATCTCGTTGGAAAAGACCTCTGAGATCAAGTCCAACGACACCAGTCCACTGCTTAACCATCCCTGAGCACCTCATCCACTTGCCTTTTAAATACCTCCAGGGTGACCCCACCATCTCCTTGTGAAGCTGTTCCAGGGCTTGAGAACCCTTTCTGTGAAGGAATTTTTCCTGATGTCCAATCTGACCCTGCCCTGCTGCAACTTGAGGCCATTTCCTCTCATCCCATCGCTTGTTCCTTGGGAGAAGAGCCCAACACCCACCTCTCCACAACCTCCTTTCAGGAGTTGCAGACAGTGATGAGGTCTCCCTCAGCCTCCTTCCCTCCAGGCTGCAGAAGGAGCTGTTTTAAGCTCTGTCCTCTCTCGGGGAGCTGCCTGGGAAATGCAGAGCTCGTGCTCTCCACCATGGCTTGGCCAAGGGTGAAACCTTCTGCCCTGCAGCCGGCCTGAAGCTCCACCTGGATTTATCAGCCCAGCTTTTAGGCTGGCAGAGACTCAAAGATGCCAAAGCACAGGTCCTAATCTTGAAACCTCACCCACCCCAGAGGAGGGATCACCTCGACTTGGCTCCATCGTGTGAAGATCCACCCCAAACTCACACAGTGTGAATTCCTCCAAGCTTTCCCCTTCAATGGGAAGGGAAAACAGAGAAGGAACAAGCAATAAATCCCTCTGCTTCCCAGGCCAGCCAGGGTTTTCCACAGCAGTCTGCACATTTCCCTGGAAGCTTTTCCCTCACAAAGACATGACAAGCTGGGGAGCAGTGGTCCAGATGCCAGGATGTGGTGTTACCAGCAGAGCATCCTGACCATCCCTGCATTAGCATTGGATTTGGGAGACACCAAAGGAGAAAGGACATCTCCACGGCACGTTGCACACTGGCTCCTGCCCTAAGCCAGGCCCCAGCAGCTCGGACTCGCTGCCCTTCATTCCAGCATCTGGAAGTCACCTTTTTTATCCCCAGGGTGTTCAAAACAGGGCACTTGGATTATAACCACAGAATCACAGAATGTCCTGAGCTGGAAGGGACCCACAAGGGTCATCCAGTCCAACTCCTGGCCCTGCACAGGACACCTCAACATTCACCCCTTGGGCTGAGGGCCTTGGCCAAATGCTGCTGGAATATTGTCAGGCTGGGACTGCTTCCCTGGGGAGCTGTTCCAGAGCTCCACCACCCTCTGGGGGAAGAACCTTCTCCTGATGCCCACCCTAACCCTGCCCTGGCACATCTTCCTGCCATTCCCTGGGGTCCTGTCCTTGGTCACCAGAGAGAAGAGCTCAAGACCTGCTTCTTCTCCTTCCCTTGTGAGGAAACTTTAACTGCTGTGAGGTCCCCCCCCACTCTCCTATTTTCAAGGCTGAAAACATTTCTCCTAACATTCTCAAGGCTGGCTTTGAGCCACTCTCTGCGTGACCCTTAAAGTTTTTAAGAGCCAGGAAAGTGTATTTTCCCTCACCAAAGCCACACGCGATTTACTGTTCCCTCAAACTTGGCTTTAAAAAAATCCCTTGCTCAGGAATTCAGCTTTGCAGGAGTTTAAGGAAAACTGGACAAGATCTGCTTTGTTCCCCAAGCAGGGAGACAAAACCTTTGCAGGCAACACACCCAAACCACCTCTTGGTAGTGGGGGAGAGATATTTCTGCCCAATTGCAGAGGGGTTGTTGCAAGTTAGGGTGGTTATAACCAAACCAGAGATGGACATGAGACAGCAATGAGAGCTCCCAGCACTGAAACCCCCCCCGTGTCCTGGGCTGTATCCAAAGAGTGGGACCAGGGGGGAGGGAGGGGATTCTGCCCCTCTCCTCTGGGCAGATCCCACCTGGAGCCCTGTGTCCAGTTCTGAGTCCCCAACAGGAGGAGATGGAACTGTTGGAATCAGATCAGAGAAGGCCACGGAGATGATCCAAGGGCTGGAGCACCTCTGCTCTGAGGACAGGCTGAGAGAGTTGGGGTTGTTCAGCCTGGAGAAGAGAAGGCTCCAGGGAGACCTTAGAGCAGCCTCCCAGGACTGAAAGGAGCTTCAGGAAAGCTGGGAAGGGGCTTTTTCCAAGGACCTGGAGTGACAGGATGAGGGGAACTGGCTTTAAACTGGAAGGGGGAAGATTTAGATTGGACATCAGGAAGAAATTCTTAAAAGTGAGGGTGGGGAGGCCCTGGCCCAGGTTGCCCAGAGCAGTGGTGGCTGCCCCATCCCTGGAGGTGTTCAAGGCCAGGTTGGATGGGGCTTGGAGCCCCCTGATCCAGTAGGAGGTGGAACTGGCTGGGCTTTGAGGTCCTTTCCAACCCAACTCATTCCATGATTCTAAGAAAAAGCTTCCACCACGCTCTTGCTGTTGAGTTTCCACCCCACAAGGACACAGGTTCCTGGAACCAAGCCACGTTCGAACCAAAGGGTTGGTTTTTCACAATCTCTGCAAGGTGGAGGCAGAAATCCCTGCTGGGGAGGGTAAGTCACCTCTGAGCTTTTGCAATGTCACAGTCATTATGTTACCTGGGAAATCCTTGCATGCCCCAACTCTGAGCCCGATAAAGCTGTTGAAAAGGAGAGGCAGTGCCCTCTGAACCCTGTGCAACAGGATCACTGAGTCACCCTGGGCTCACGCGCGGCACAAATGTCCTTACACAGCACGCTGAGCAAACAGCAAACGAGATAAAAGTGCCAGAACATCCTGGGGCTTTGGCCCCTTCTCCCTGCAATTCACACCCCTGGATGCTGCAGGAGAGGTTTTAGAAGGGACCATCCTGAGCGTTTCTCACCAGCACCATCGCTCCAAGGTGCTGAGTGCTCCTTATGGTGAGGTCACCCCGTATTCCAAGCACAAATGCAGGCTGAGGGGAGAAAGGGTTGGGAGAAGCCCTGAGGAGAAGGGCTTGGGGTGTTGGGGGAGGAGAAGCTCCACAGGGGCTGCAACGAGCACTCCCAGCCCAGAACCCCCCCCGTGTCCTGGGCTGCATCCAGAGCAGTGGGACCAGAGGGGAGAGAGGGGGTTCTGCCCCTCTGCTCTGTTCTGGGGAGACCCCACCTGGAGCCTTGTGTCCAGTTCTGGAATCCTCAGCACAGGAAGGACCTGGAGCTGTTGGAGTGAGTCCAGAGGAGGCCACAGAGATGATCCAAGGGCTGGAGAACCTCTGCTCTGAGGACAGGCTGAGAGAGTTGGGGTTGTTCAGCCTGGAGAGGAGGAGGCTCCAGGGAGACCTTAGAGCAGCCTCCCAGGACTGAAAGGGGCTCCAGGAAAGCTGGGGAGGGGCTCTTGATCAGGGAATGCAGGGATAGGATGAGGGGGAACAGCTCTAAAATGGAAGGGTGAAGATTTAGATGAGTCATCAGGAAGAAATTCTTCACAGTGAGTGCCCAGGTTTCCCAGAGCAGTGATGGCTGCCCCATCCCTGGAGGTGTCCAAGGCCAGGCTGGATGAGGCTTTGAGCCCCCTGATCCAGTGGGAAGTGTCCCTGCCCATGGCAGGGGGATGGGACTGGATGGACTTTGAGGTCCCCTCCAACTCAAGCCATTCTGTGATTCTCTGACTCTCCCTTTGCAATCACCTCCCTGCTTTTGGGAAATGCGGATTTGGCTTTGCGGTAAAAGGTGCCGCTGTTGCAAAAGCTGCTTTTCCCCTCCAGGTGGGTGGAATCAAACCATCAGCCAAGGATCCACCTCTCCCTGCTTCAACACTTGGGTTTTCCTCCCTCCTTAAGCGATCCTGTGCCCTGCAGACTTTTGAGTCCATCATCCTACACAGAGCGGCTCCGATGCCAATTAAAGAGCTCAACGCTAGGGAGAGAAAGGGTTGATGAGCTCTGTTGACTTCTCTTCCCTCCAGGAGGCAAAGGGAGAGATGGGAATTGCTGGCTCAGACTCCACAAAGCCCTAATGAGTGCCTAATTGCAGGGAGGGAGGGTGGTTTGTGTGGGTTAGCGGAGGAGAGCGCTCTGGTTCTGCTGAGCTCAGCGCTTTTTTGCTCCAGTCCCGCTCCCGTCCCCGTTGGCCGCAGCCCGAGGGAGGTGGCAGAGAACCCCCAAATTACTGGCGTTTCAGGAAACGGCCGCTGTGTAATTTGGTGAGGTTAGAGCTAAAAAAACCTCAAGCATCCTCTACAGAGCATCCTGTGGGCACAGGGCAGGAGAGACGACGTCAGCAAGGGCCAAAAGCTCAGCGAGGGGAAGAGCGGAGCTCGGCCGATTGGCAGCAGAGAAAATGCAGCTCCACAATGAAAATCCAATGTCCTCTTACTGGAAGCCCCAGCAAAACAAAGGAAGGGATATTGTGGAATTCCAAACTAAAGAAGGAGATGGAACTGTTGGAATGGGACCAGAGGAGGCCACGGAGATGATCCAAGGGCTGGAGCACCTCTGCTGTGAGGACAGGCTGAGAGAGTTGGGGTTGTTCAGCCTGGAGAAGGCTGTGGGGAGACCTCAGAGCAGCCTCCCAGGACTGAAAGGGGCTCCAGGAAAGCTGGGGAGGGACTTTTTTCCAAGGGCCTGGAGTGATGGGATGAGGGGGAATGGCTTTAAATTGGAAGAAGGAAGATTTAGATGGGACATCAGGAAGAAATTTCTCACGGTGAGGTTTGCAAGACCCTGGCCCAGGTTGCCCAGAGCAGTGGTGGCTGCCCCATCCCTGGAGGTGTTCAAGGCCAGGTTGGATGGTGCTTGGAACCCCCTGATCCAGTGGGAGGTGTCCCTGCCCATTGCAAGGGGTGGAACTGGATGGGCTTTGAGGTCCCTTCCAACCCAAACCATTCCATGATTCAGTCCAGCTCTTTACATCTCCCTTTTAACCAGTCCTTCTTACTTGTCTTCCCCTTTATTTCCATTTTCACCAGTTCCTGCACCACTCTTTCTTCATGCAGGGCTCGTGCTTTTCTCCCCTCATTCTGGTAAATCCAGTGCTTGATGCCAAATGCAGTAAATATTTCACACTGGGAATAAAGATTCACCTTTTGCACTGCAGACAAGCTCAAGGCAGCGCTTCATCACCCTCATGGCAACCAGATTTAAGAAGGTTTTGCAGCAAATGCTTTTGTGGAAGATACAGCATTAGGCTGTGAGCATTTCATAGAATCACAGAATGCCCTGAGCTGGAAGGGACCCACAAGGGACATCCAGTCCAACTCCTGGCCCTGCACAGGACAACCCCAACATTCACCCCGTGGGGCTGAGGGCCTTGGCCAGATGCTGCTGGGATATTGTCAGGCTGGGACTGCTTCCCTGGGGAGCTGTTCCAGAGCTCCACCACCCTCTGGGGGAAGAACCTCTTCCTAATGCCCACCCTAACCCTCCTCTGGCATCTTCCTGCCATTCCCTGGGGTCCTGTCCTTGGTCACCAGAGAGAAGAGCTCAGGACCTGCTCCTCCTCCTCCCCTTGTGAGGAAGCTGCAGAGTGCAATGAGGTTCGCCCTCAGTCTCCTCCAGGCTGAACAGACCAAGTGCCTTCAGCCTCTCATATGATTTCTCCTCTAGACCCTTCCCCAGCTTTGTGGCCTCCTCTGGACACTCTCCAGCAGTTTGATGTCCTTTTTTATGCTGTGGTGCCCCAAACTGTCCCCAATCCTCGAGGTGGGGCCTCCCCAGTGCAGAGCAGAGCAGGACAATGCCCTCTCTTGACCGGCTCCAGTGCTGTGCTGTCTGATTTAGGGAGAGTTTGGAAGCCCAGCACCCTGGTGCGTGCTGTGAGGTCAATATTGTGTATTCAGACTCCAGTTTTACACACACAATCCTGGTGGACATCATCCTTAAAGCCAAGACACAGCAGTAGCAGCAGCTACAAGAAGGAAAAGCTGGAGTCAGGCTCCGTGCCCTCGGCTGGGAAGCCTCAGAGGAGCTCTTGCCGATAGGTGTCAGCACAGCCTGCCCCAAGCCTCCAAGCAGGACCTCTCCAAAGGCTCCTCAAAGCCTCTCTCCAGCTGGCAGGAGTCCTCCAGCCATGGGATAGAGGGGTTTGATTTCACCCATCCTGAAGATGAACAAACCTGCTGAGGAGGGAAGGCTTTGAGGAACAGTTGGGAGGAGCGAATAAAAGAGATTATAAAATGGATATAAAGTGGAAATGAACTGCCCAGGGGAGCTCGTGGTTGGACAAATCCATCACACCTTGCTACCTCCAGCACCTCTTCTCAAAGCTGGTGGCACAGCCTCAGGCAGGAGCCAGGTCAGGCTATCGGCTTCCTGGTGCAACCCATTAATTATATCTGAGCCACCACCAATGTCAACACCCGGAATGTGCGGCCACGGCACCCGTTTGCATATTTTTAAGCCTTCTTCCCTGAAAAGGAAATAAAGTAAGAGGTTTCACAGATGCCTTGGCTGCTCTCGCAGCCTCCTGACAGCTCACAAATACCTTGGCTCCACTCGGGCAAACTCGGACAAGCCACGAGGAATTAAATTCTCCACAGGGCTGTGGAATCAAGCGTCAGGAAAAGTCAGAGCCCCAAAGGAAAAAGTCCTTATGGAAAAATCAAAAGCTTTTGCAAAATCAACTTTAACTTTTGTCTCTTTATGGGGCTCCAGGAAAGCTGGGAAGAAGCTCTTGATCAGGGAATGCAGGGAAAGGATGAGGGGAAGGGTTTTCTGGTGAAAGACGGGAGATTGAGATGAGATCTGAGGGCAAAATGTTTTGCTGTGAGGGTGGGGAGGCCCTGGCCCAGGTTGCCCAGAGAAGCTGTGGCTGCCCCATCCCTGGAGATGTTCAAAGCCAGGTTGGATGGGGCTTGGAGCCCCCTGATCCAGTGGGAGGTGTCCCTGCCCATGGCAGGGGGGTGGAACTGGGTGGGCTGTGACGTCTTTTCCTATCCAAAGCACAGGGCCTCAGAATGCACCGGGGGAGACTTAGGTTGGCCATCAGGAGGAGTTTCAGGGGTTTTGAGGTCCCTTCCAACCCAAGCCATTCCATGATTCTATGATCTCATCTCCTCTGCACAGGGACCCTACTGAACCCCAGCATCTCCTGGGTGCCTGCTCTCCACGCACAAGCCGCGCTTCCCCAACGAGGCTCCACAGCTTTTGCAAACAACCCTTCACCTGCTGATTCTTCATCTCTTGCCCTTGAAATAATTCAGATTTAATAACAAAAATCTCATTAGAGACATTTTTCTAAACCACCCAAGCGAAGAAAGAAACCAATTAATGTCCTGTCTGCCTCACCCAGACCAACCAAGGGACAGAAAGGCACCAAGAGACACTCGAGCTCTGCGGAGCCGCAGCTCAGAGCCGGCCAAACAAGCTCTGGGCTTGCTCTCTGGAAGGGCAGCAATGAAGTTTAAGCTCTATATAGACTCATGGTTTGGGTTGGAAGGGACCTCAAAGCCCATCCACATGCCTGATTGCTCCAGAAAAGGAAGAGAGAAACCATGTCTGGGAAAGAGCTGGAGAGAAGAAGTCTTCCTCTCTTCCAAGCTTTGCTCAATACTCACTGTACACACTGTGAGGGATTTCCACCTGTGCCATTGACCTGCTCTACTTTGAGGCCTCAGACACTTCCAGCCAGCAGCCACCACCATAATTAGAGACATTATTATGTGCCAGGGCCCAGTTTTTCAGTCCTTTGGGTTCCCAGGAGCCCAGCAGCTCCGAGATGGCCTCAGCGAGCTCAAGGTGATCCCACATTTTTAATAAAGTGAGGCATGACTTCAATTACCAGCGACCGTTGAGCAGCTCAACAAGTCCAGAAACACAAAGCCCAGTTTGCTGCCCTCCCCTCAGGGGCTGAGAGAGGAAACCAGTTGGGCCCAATGGTGAAAGTTTCTTTCCAGAACCTGTTTCTCCTGGTTTCCTCCCTTGCGTCCGTGGGAAGGTGTTTGGCTAAGGAACATCTCACACAGGGTGCCCCGTGGACGGGCAGTGGTCCTCAGGCTGAGATGCTGCTCCAGAGAGGCCACTGGCACAGCCAGTTTGGGAATTTGATGGGGTTTTAATCCCCCAAGCTAAGCTGAGCCTTAGGTCGCTCGCTGCGTTACTGTGAGGGAAGCTGCTCCTTGATGGGAGCAGATCTGCATTTTGGGGTCAAAATAAAGCATTTCAGTAACGTGTCTCGGCTGCTTCGTGCTGTTCAGGAAGAAGAATCATGGAATTGCTTGGTTGGAAAAGACCTTTGAGACCATTGAGTCCAACTGTACCTGTCCACTACTGAACCACCCCTGAGCACCTCATCTGTCTGACTTTTGAACCCCTCCAGGGCTGGAGACTCCACCAGTGCCCTGGGCAGCCCCTGCCAGGGCTTCACCAGTCTTTCTGTGAAGGAATCTTTCCCAATATCCAATCTGAACCTCCATGGTGCAACCTGAGGCCATTTCCTCTCATCCCATCACTTGTTCCTTGGGAGAAGAGCCCAGCACCCACCTCACCACAACCTCCTTTCAGGAGCTGCACAGAGCCATGAGGTCTCCCCTCAGCCTCCTCTTCTCCAGACTAAACAGCCCCAGGGCCCTCAGCTGCTCCCACAACCCCTCTTCTCCAGACCCTTCCCCACCTCCATTCCCTTCTCTGGATGCTCTCCAGCCCCCTCAAGGTCCTTCTTGTTCTGAGGGGCCCAAAACTGACCCCAGGATTCCAGGTGTGGCCTCCCCAGTGCCCAGTGCAGGGGACAATCCCTGCCCTGCTCCTGCTGCCACCCCATGGCTGATCCAAGCCAGGATGCTGGTGGCCTCCTTGGCCACCTGGGCCACTGCTGCCTCACGTTCAGCCCCTGTTGAACAGCATTCCTAGTTCCAGCTCCCCTGCCATGGGCAGGGACACCTCCCACTGGATAAGGGTGACTAAAGCCCAATCCAACCTGGCCTTGAACCCCTCCAGGGATGGAGATTCCCCACTGCCCTGGACACCTGGATGTCTGCTGGCTCTCAGCTCCATGTGTCCATGCCCCTTCCTTGGCAAGCCCAGTCCTTGCCATGGCTCGTGTCTCCTTTCAGCTCCACAATATCTGAGGTGGCCTGGGGTGAGGAAGCTCGTCCTGGATCAGGACCAGGGTTATGAAACTTCACCAGTTTTGAAAACTCGCTGCTGTTTTCTAGATGTAGAGGATGAAAACAGCACTGAGGGCAAGGTTTCCACCCAGCTTTGTCAAGGGCAAACCAACAACTAACGGGCAGGCTTCTCCTTCACCCAAGAGAACCTCCCACCACACAAGGACCACATCTGATACGACAGCAAAGCCTCTCCTCCCTTCTCTGGGCTGGGCTGTTGACACAACACCATCAAAGGTACCTTCCTCTCAGCTCTCAAGGGGAATCCCAGCCCACAAACTCCAGTGGCTCCCACTCAAAGCACGGAGGGGACCTGGGAGAAGAAGAGAGCCAGGACGAATGGAGGTGGGAGAGGTTTTTTGCGCCACTGATTGGGCCCGTTAAGGTGACCCAAGAGGTTTTAAGTGCAAACTTCAGTCTTTTCTGCTCATTTTCAGGCTAAAGCAGGGAGACACGACAGGAGAAGTGGACAATATTCAAGGTCCTTTCCAACCCAAACCATTCCATGATTCTATGACATAGGGAGCATCAGCTGCTCTGATGTGGCTACATCTTGATGCTCTGAAAGTGGATAAAAGAGCATTAAATGAACGAGTGTTGCCTCCAAGCCTGTTTTTATCCTGAAATCTTGAGAAAGAGATAGGAAGCTGTTCCATCTTCCCAGTGAAAGTGAATGCACCATGACTGCAGGGAGGGAAAACCACAAGAAAGAAGTCCTGGGGTGTTTTACCCCCTTGGTGGAAGGATGGACACAGGGCCGGCTGCAAGGTGAGCCTTCACGCCACAGAGAGGAAAAGCAGAGCCACACGACTGCTGAATCCTCTCTGATATCAGAGTGAGATATCACAGCCTGAAGTGGAAAGGAGGCAAGGAGTGGAACTGGGGCCTTTCCAGCTCTCTTCCCTTCCCAGGTAATGGTAGAGAAGCAAGGGGTCACGCTTGACCGAGGATGATACAGCAGAAGCAAAGAGGATGTTCAGACCCCGCAGGGCTTCAGCTCGTGACCCTCTCCCTCCAAGGACCTGGTCTTCAAAACATGGAATGTTGGAAGGGACCTCAAAGCCCAGCCAGTCCCATCCCCCTGCCATGGGCAGGGACACCTCCCACTGGATCAGGAGGCTCCAAGCCCCATCCAGCCTGGCCTTGAACACCTCCAGGGATGGGGCAGCCACAGCTTCTCTGGGCAACCTGGGCCAGGGCCTCCCCACCCTCACTGTGAATTTCTTCCTAATGACTCATCTAAATCTTCCCCCTTCCCGTTTAAAGCTGTTCCACCTCATCCTATCCCTGCACTCTCTGTTCAAGAGCCCCTCCCCAGCTTTCCTGGAGCCCCTTTCCATGCTGGAAGGCTGCTCTAAGGTCCCCCCAGAGTGCTCTCCTCTCCAGGCTGAACAACCCCAACTCTCTCAGCCCGTTTCAGCTGCACGAGGGCTCGTTTCTGGGGAGCACCAGAGAACCATCACCACCAAAGTCACAGAATGGGTTGGGAGGGACCCCAAAGCCCATCCAGTTCCACCCCCTGCCATGGGCAGGGACATCTCCCACTGGATCAGGGGGCTCCAAGCCCCATCCAACTTGGCCTTGAGCCCCTCCAGGCAGTCTCCCTGCCCGTGCCCTCCCGGCGTGCAGCAGCTTGAGCTGCAGAGGAGTCGAGACCAACCCTCGCCTCGAGCTGCATAAACAGACTCCGGCGTGAACCACCTCGATCAGGTTTTCTCTCCTCTGTGCAGAGAGGTTTAAAGGCAAAGAATTGCCCAGATTAATTATGCAAATAAAGGAAGACATGGAAAAAGGAACCCACCTCCCAGGGACCACCTACCCTGGGATAGCACTGCCAGCATCCCACACAACGCAGGTCATTAATTATCACTCAAGACTCCTGTGTGGGAGTCAAGGAGGTGGGAAACAGCTCCAAAGGGGCCAAAGGAGCTTCAGGAAGAAAAGAGTTTATGGGCATTGCAGTTCATGTTTCTAAAATAGGGATCCTGCTGCTTTACACCCTCCTCTGTGGGGAGCCCCACCAGTAAAAAGCACAACATAAAAAGCCATGGGTTAACCCTCTTGCTCTGCTCCAGCCCATTAAGTAGAAAGTCAGGGCCATTGTTTCAGATCTAAGAGAAAAAATCCTCTCAAACCTCAAAAATTAGTTTTTTTTGAAGTAATTATCTCTGAGACTAAAGAAATGTGGGCCAATTGTTTCTTTGAAGGGTAAATGTTTACTCTGAGATGAAGTGCAGCAGCTCAGGCTGGAGGTGAGTTATCCAGCTCTGATGTCACCTCATGCCTCCAAGTCAGAAAACCCAAATGAAAACAGGTATAAACAAACAACACTGGGTGTCTGCTCTTGGAAAAGCCCTTTGGAGAGGGGAAAGGGATGGAGCTGTTGCAGCTCACCTGAGCTGTGCCCAAGGCATTAGCACAGCCCCAGCACCTAAACTTTAGGTAGCCCTACCCAGATCTCACTAGAGAAGGTGCCTGTGCTTAATGAGGGCACAAGCAGAGCAGGATCATCAGAACCATGGAATGGGTTGGGTCAGAAGAGACCTCAAAACCCATCCAGTTCCACCCCCCTGCCATGGGCAGGGACACCTCCCACCGGATTAGGGGGCTCAAGACCTCATCCAGCCTGCTTTTGAACACCTCCAGGGATGGGGCAAACCTCTCCAAGCTAGAACTGCCATAGAAGTGTTCAAATCCAGGTTGGATGGGGCTTTGAGTCCCTTAATTCGGTGGGAGGTGTCCCTGCCTATGGCAAGGGGTTGGAACCGGATGGGCTTTGAGGTCCCTTCCAACCCAAACCACTCAATGATTTTCTTATCCTCATTCAGGAACAAAAGCTACCTATGGATTCCGTGGGGCCAGGTGAGGGAGTTCCTCCTCAACCTGCCCACACAATGACCCTGCACACCCTTAGAACATTCATCAATCAGTGTCAGCTCTTCTGTTTAAAGAAAACACCCTCCCACCTCATTCACGCCCGACTTTTGAGTTTCAAAGCTCCGCTTTTGCCCCCTCCAGTCACTGTTCTGTCTCAGGTAGTGGGTGCCAACTCTTGGGATAAGGGCATGGAAGAAGAAAGCAGCTATGTTTAAGAAACCAGCACCGGCACAAGCACGGGGTGAGTCATCTCCTCGGAGAAGCGAGGAACAAGAGCGCTCTCTGTTCGCCGAGACCGCCTCGAGTTTCAGTTGCGATCCCATCTCGCTCCACGCGCTCATGACAGCACGCAGAAACATCTCCTCGGGGGATCTTCCCATGGGACTTAACTCTGACACATATTCCCACAGGACTCATTCTTTTACAAGTGGTTATTTGTCAGGGAAGGCAGCGAGAAGTTGACTCTGAGAAATACCGAGCGGCTGAGGCGCGGAGCCGGGGGCCGGACGCGTTAACGCGCCCGCGAGTCGTGCCCGGCGTTCAGCCCAATGGGAGAACTCGTTGGGCTGCCTGATCTGTTAGAGGGTAGGATGGCCCTGCAGAGGGACCTGGGCAGACTGGAGAGATGGGCCAAGTCTAATGGGATGATGTTTAATAAATCCAATGTCGGGTACTTCATTTTGGACACAACAATCCCATGCAGAGCTACAGACTGGGGACAGAGTGGCTGGAGAGGAGTCAGGCAGAAAGGGACCTGGGAGTGCTGGTGGCCAGGAAGCTCACCATGAGCCAGCAGTGTGCCCAGGTGGCCAAGAAGGCCAATGGCATCCTGGCCTGCATCAGGAATAGTGTGGGGAGCAGGACCAGAGGAGTTATCGTCCCCCTGTACTGGGCACTGGTCAGGCCTCACCTTGAATATTGTGTCCAGTTCTGGGCCCCCCAGTTTGGGGAAGATGTCAGGATACTGGAGAGTGTCCAGAGGAGGGCAAGGAAGATGGGGAAGGGGCTGGAGCACAAGCCCTACGAGGAGCGACTGAGGGAGTTGGGGCTGTTTAGTCTGGAGAAGAGGAGGCTCAGGGGAGACCTCATTGCTCTCTACAACTCCCTAAAAGGAGGTTGTAGTGGGGCAGGGCTTGGTCTCTTCTCTCAGGTGACCAGGGACAGAACCAGAGGGCAGGGACTCAGGGAAAGTTTAGACTTGATGTTAGGAAAAGTTCTTCACTGAAAGGGTGATTGGTCATTGGAATGAGCTGCCCAGGGAGGGGGTGGAGTCGCAGACCCTGGAGGTGTTTAAGGGGAGACTGGATGAGGCACTGAGTGCCATGGGTTAGATGATGGGTTGGTGTTGGTGTTGGGTTATAGGTTGGACTCGATGATCTCGGAGGTCCTTTCCAACCTTGTGATACTGTGATACTGTAATAGATGTCCTGTTTGTGCTGCCTGTGGCCTCTTTTCCTCCCCAAAGAAGAGGGAGAGGGCTATGGCAGGGAAGGAAGGAGAGCAAGAGCTGGTTTCTGCACAGGTGTGGTTTGATTTCTTCCTCTGCTTTTGCAGAAACATAGAATTGTTTTATTGGAAAAGACCTTTGAGATCATCAAGTCCAACCCTACCTGTCCACTGCTAAACCATCTCTGAGCACCTCACCTGCCCATCTCTTAAACCCCTCCAGGGATGGGGACGCCACCACCTCCCAAAGTCCATGACTGCCTAATCCTCACCGGCAGACACCACACGGTGGATGCATTAAGAGCTCTGCAGGCTGATGCCCAGAGAGCACTCATCAAGGAATGACAGAAGTGTTGGCCTGGAAGGGACCTTAAAGCTCATCATGGAAACATCACAGAATGCCCTGCGTTGGAAGGGACCCACAAGGGTCATCCAGTCCAACTCCTGGCCCTGCACAGGACACCCCAACATTCACCCCGTGGGGCTGAGGGCCTTGGCCAAATGCTGCTGGGATATTGTCAGGCTGGGACTGCTTCCCTGGGGAGCTGTTCCAGAGCTCCACCACCCTCTGGGGGAAGAACCTTCTCCTGATGTCCACCCTAACCCTTCCCTGGCATCTTCCTGCCATTCCCTTGGGTCCTGTCATTGTCACCAAACGACAGGATGATGCTCAGTTCATCCATTTCCACCCCTTGCCACGGGCAGGGACACCACCAAGTGCCAAGTCAAGGTGTTAACATTCCTAAGTGATATCCAACCAACTCCCAGAAAACACCAGCACGCAGAAACACCTGGATTTGGGGGGGACTTCATAGAAGTGTCAGACAAAAAAACACAACTTCAAACCACAACCAAGTAACCCACAGTCCTTGAGCACACAAAGTGGGTCAGAGGGAGTCACAGAGGTCAACAAGGAGCACTCGGTGGATGTTGAACTCCTTTTCTCCTCCCCACACTTCACTACACACAAAGCTTCTGCTTAAGTGAAGAGTTCAACACCAACTCCCCCCAGCAATTCCTCCTTTCCTTGTTGTTCTTCCCCATTCTCCACCCAAAATGCCCAGCACAGCACCGACCGCACCCCCCAAGCAAGAGCTTCTCCGGATTCTTCCGCTCTTCTCCAGGTTATTTCAGTAAAATTCAGAAATATAAAGAAAATAAATAACATTCTGAGTACAAAAAGCAGTGTGGGAAATAATCTGTGGCATTTTCCTGCCCTGTTTGGAGCGTGAGGGCTGCAGGAATGTACCTGCTTTCCCACGCTCTCCTGGTCGCGGTGGGGAGCCCGCACGGGCACGTCTCCTCCACTCCTCAAAATACCTGAAGTGACAGCTCCCAAGGTTATTAAAACCAATAAAATCTCAGCTCTGGGACCACAATTCTGATGGACACAAGCCCTCCTGCCCACAGGGGAGCATCACTCATCCCGAAGCAGCGCCGCGCAGCTGCTGCAGACAACCAGACACAACATCGTGGTGCCACGAGCACCAAAACCGTAACGTGAAAACCCATCAGATCGTGACAAAACAGGAGGGTGAACACAGAATCAGACCAGCCAGCCCTGGGGAGAGGTTTTGGTAAAAGTGGGGTTGGAGTTGCATCTCTTGCCCCATCTCACCTGATGCCAGGGGCCGGATCCACTCCTTGCTGTTCAGGTCAAGTCTCCAGAGGTCGTTGAAGGCGGCGTTGCAGCTGCTCTGGGTGCAGCCCCCGAACACGTACATCGACTGGTTGGCGTCGTAGTAACACGCACCTGGGGAAAAGCAAAGAGGCAGATCAGCAGCTCTGTGACCTTCTCGTGGGTTTGGGTGATTAAAGATCATTTTCTAGCAGAAAAACTGTTGGAGTGAGTCCAGAGGAGGCCATGGAGATGATCCAAGGGGTGGAGAACCTCTGCTGTGAGGACAGGCTGAGAGAGTTGGGGTTGTTCAGCCTAGAGAAGGATCTGGGGAGAACTTAGAGCAGCCTCTCAGGACTGAAAGGGCTCCAGGAAAGCTGAGGAGGGGCTCTGGATCAGGGAGGGCAGGGACAGGATGAGGGGGAAGGGTTTTCAGCTGAAAGAGATTGAGATGAGATCTTGGGGAGAAATATTTTCCTGTGAGGGTGAGGAGGCCCTGGCCCAGGTGCAGAGGAGGCCACGGAGATGATCCAAGGGCTGGAGCACCTCTGCTCTGAGGACAGGCTGAGAGAGATGAGGTTGTTCAGCCTGGAGAAGAGATGGCTCCAAGGAGACCTTAGAGCAGCCTCCCAGGACTGAAAGGGGCTCCAGGAAAGCTGGGGAGGGACTTTCTACAAGGACCTGGAGTGACAGGATGAGCTTTAAACTGGAAGGGGGAAGATTTAGACTGGACATCAGGAAGAAATTCTTCTTGATGAGTGTGGGGAGGCCCTGGCCCAGGTTGCCCAGAGAAGCTGTGGCTGCCCCATCCCTGGAGGTGTTCAAGGCCAGGCTGGATGGGGCTTGGAGCCCCCGATCCAGTGGGAGGTGTCCCTGCCCATGGCAGGGGGGTGGAACTGGGTGGGCTGTGACATCTCTTCCTCCCCAAAGCAGCAGGGCAGACTTAGGTTGGCCATCAGGAGGAGTTCCTTTCCTGAAAGGTTTCTCAGGCACTGGCAGGGGCTGCCCAGGGAGGAGGTTGAGTCCCTGGAGGGGTTTAAAAGAGGAGTAGATGTTATACTTGGGGACATGGTCTGGTGCAGAACTTAGCAGGGCTGTGTTGATGGTTGGACCCGATGATCTTAAAGGTCTTTTCCAACAGAAACCATCTGGTGATTCTTTGATTCTGTTCCATGATTCTGTGATCTCTTCCTCAATCCCACCCCAGGTGATTCCACTGCCCCACTGTTCATGTACCCTCCACCCCAGACACTGCTCCAAAGAGACATCCCACGGTGTGCAGGTGTGAGTTGTAGTAGTTTGGCAAGACAGGGGTGGAGAAGAAGACAGTTCATCTGCACTTAAGGAATTGTGGGTGGGCTGTGGGAAAGAGCTCCTTCATGATGGAAACACATCCCTGCAGCCTCAAAATCCAGGCTGTGGGGCTGGAGCTGTGGGAGCCAGGGTGGTGCTTGGACTGGTCAAGAGTGGAGCTGGAAGTGGGGGCTGAGGAGAGACCTCACTCTGTGCAGCTCCCTGAAAGGAGGTTGTGGTGAGGTGGGTTCTGGACTCTTCTCCCAAGGAACAAAGGGTGGGACGAGAGGAAATGGCCTCAGGTTGCAGCAGGGGAGGTTTAGGCTGGGTATCAGGAAAAATTCTTTCACCAAAAGGTGAGTCCCCATCCCTGGAGGGGTTTAAAAGACAGGTGGATGAGGTGCTCAGGGATCTGGTTTAGCAGTGGTCAGGGCTGGTTGGACTCGATGATCTCAAAGGTCTTTTCCAACCAAACAGTTCTATGATTCTATGAAATGCTGTCAGCTTTAGGAAGAGAATAAAGACCAGGTTTAAACACAGAGGCCAATTTCTTGGTCCAACTTGGCAACCCCATGAACCACAAGAGCTTAGGGAAGGTAAGTGTGCTGAGTGAACTAATCAGAGCTGATCCAATTAACCACAGGCTTCTAAGGCAGCTTTCTCTGCACTTCCAGGAGCTGCTCTGCTTGAGGGGATAATCATCTTGGAGGTTCTTGCTGGAGGTTTGCACCGGGCAGGGATTTATTGGCATCACAGCAGGCTGCCTGGTTTGCTCCCATCTGAAACCCAGGGGGAGAAGGAATCATGGAATGAGTTGGGTTGGAAGGGATTTCAAAGCCCAGCCAGTTCCAAGCCCCTGCCATGGGCAGGGACACCTCCCACTGGATCAGGGGGCTCCAAGCCCCATCCAACCTGGCCTTGAACACCTCCAGGGATGGGGCAGCCACCACTGCTCTGGGAAAACTGGGCCAGGGCCTCCCCAACCCTCATCATGAAGAATTTACTCCGAATGTCCAATCTAAATCTTTCTCTATTCCAATTTAAAGCCATTCCCCCTCATCCTGTCACTCCAGGTCCTTGGAAAAAGTCCCTCCCCAACTTTCCTGGAGCCCCTTTCAGTCCTGGGAGGCTGCTCTCAGGTCTCCCTAAGCCTTCTCTTCTCAAGGCTGAACAACCCCAACTCTCTCAGCCTGTCCTCACAGCAGAGGTGCTCCAGCCCTCTCGGATCATCTCCATGGCCTCCTCTGGACTTGCTCCCTTTATTCCCTAAAGCCTTGTTTTCCTGCTCCTTGCAGCCCCAGGACTCAACACAGACAATCAGCAGCAACAGATTTGAGTAAAGTCGGGTGACACAAAGAGCTGTAACTCCCACAGAAAATCTGCCCATCCCGTAAAACAAACAACATTCCAGCTCTCCCCTCTCCCTTGCCTCTCAGACTAAAACCCACGGAATTGCTTTAATGAGTCACCACGCTGGTGCCAGGCTCCCTGCACTGCACGGAACCAAAATAATCAGCATTTCAAATGAGTCACTGCTCCATCAAAGGATCGATATTCCTGGCACAAGAGCCGGCATTCCTGCGCCGCCGCTCCGCTCTCACATTCCTGCGCCTCCTGACACCGCTCCGATTGCAGGCAGTTATTTCACCCCATGAGTCATCGCCCTGCTATGATGTTTGGAGGTTCATAAATCAGGGCTAAAAAAGCATTAGATGACTCCTGCAAACATCACAGAATCGTGGAATGGGTTGGGTTGGAAGGGACATCAAAGCCCAGCCAGTTCCACCCCCCTGCCATGGGCAGGGACACCTCCCACTGGATCAGGGGGCTCCAAGCACCATCCAACCTGGCCTTGAACACCTCCAGGGATGGGGCAGCCACAGCTTCTCTGGGTAACCTGGGCCAGGGCCTCCCCACACTCATCAAGAAGAATTTCTTCCTGATGTCCAGTCTAAATCTTCCCCCTTCCAGTTTAAAGCTCATCCTGTCACTCCAGGTCCTTTTAGAAAGTCCCTACCCAGCTTTCCTGGAGCCCCTTTCAGTCCTGGGAGGCTGCTCTAAAGTCTCATTGGAGCCATCTCTTCTCCAGGCTGAACAACCTCATCTCTCTCAGCCTGTCCTCATAGCAGAGGTGCTCCAGCCCTTGGATCATCTCTGTGGCCTCCTCTGCACCTTGTCCAACAATTTTACAACCTTCTTATGTTGGGGATTCCAGAAACAGACATAGAACTCCAGGTGGGGTCTCCCCAGAGCAGAGCAGAGGGTCAGAATCCCCTCCCTCCCCTCTGGTCCCACTGCTCTGGGTGCAGCCCAGGACACAGTTGGTTTCTGGGCTGGGAGCCCTCGTTGCAGCTCCTGTGGAGCTTCTCCTCCCCCAACACCCCAAGCCCTTCTCCTCAGGGCTGCTCCCAACCACATCATCCCCCATCCTGTACTGAAACCACAGATTGCTCTCACCCAGGTGCAGGACCTTGCACTTGGCCTTGTTGAACCTCACGAGGTTCTTTATACCTGGTGTTCAGCCCCAAAACTCGTGCCTGGAATTCCTTCCTGTACGTTTTATATCTAAAAAATAGCATCACTGACATTGTGTGATGTTCCACAGCTTCAAATCCCTCAGAATACCTGCAGCTCATCCATAAAGTTTATCAGTTGTCATAGGATCAAAGACCTCACCGAACGCTCCCTCCCAAGGGGACGACAGCAACTTCCATTAATTATTCCTTATCAAACAGTTTTTTTATTCCTCCCTTCAGCACCAACAGAAGACACGGTGACCTCTAACTCTTTCAAATCCTCCCTCTTGCCCTTTCATGCTCCACGTGAGCCCTTCTGGGATGGTTCCAACACATCCTGGAGGAGAGAGAGCCCCAACCACTTCTTTGATGCCGACTGCTGCTGTCTGTTGGCTTCAAAGAGCTCGAGCCTGGTCGATGACGTCTTCCCATCAAAACTCCAAATCATTCACCCCTAAAGGAGGGGTTTGAGTCATCCCTCGCTCCCCTTCCCCACACCTCTTGCTCTTGATGAGGCCTCACCTTGAGTACTGTGTTCAGTTTTGAGCACCACAGCATAAAAAGGACATCAAGCTACTGGAGAGTGTCCAGAGGAGGCCACAAAGCTGGGGAAGGGTCTGGAGGAGAAATTGGATGAGGAGAGGCTGAAGGCACTTGGTCTGTTCAGCCTGGAGAAAGGAGACTGAGAGGGGACCTCAGCTTCTTCACATGGAAGAAGGAGGAGCAGGCCCTGGACTCTTCTCTGGTGGCCAAGGACAGGACTCCAGGGAATGGCAGGAAGATGCCAGGGCAGGGTTAGGGTGGACATCAGGAGAAGGTTCTTCCCCCAGAGGGTGGTGGAGCTCTGGAACAGCTCCCCAGGGAAGCAGTCCCAGCCTGACAATATTCCAGCAGCATTTGGCCAAGGCCCTCAGCCCAAGGGGTGAATGTTGGGGTTGTCCTGTGCAGGGCCAGGAGTTGGACTGGATGATCCTTGTGGGTCCCTTCCAGCTCAGAACATTCTGTGATTCTACGATTGCTCCACCACATCTTTGCTATTTCAGGTCATACTCTTCAAGATTCCATTTGAATTCTTGCTTTAATGATTCGTTGCTTCGGTTCAACACTGGAATCCACCCCCAAACACGCAAGGCTTTGCTGTAGTGAAAGCAGATCCCCTGATCTCAAAAACTGCTTAAAAGAGATCAGTTTAGAGTCAGCAAACGAGTTAATCCAGATTAGCTTTCTGTGCAGAAAGTGCATTAACAATGCTTCTGGAGGGCCCGAGGGCTGAGCGGAGCCAGGATGCTGCCAGCCCGCGAGGCCAATCCCAATTACACGCTCCGAGGGCAGCAGCTTTGGTACCACAACTCATTCTGGCTGGAGTGGAGCAGAGGCACCCTCTGAGGAAGCCCCCAGAGGGCAGCAGGATGAACTGAAGAGCACCCAGTGATCACTGGTGCTATATTTGGGCATTTTCAGGTCATTTCTAGCTTTAAAACTCACCAGGCTGCAAAAAATGAGGGCAAACCACATGTAAACCTGCACTTCAACACGGCTGCTCAAAACTGAGCTGTGAACAGTGGTGTCTTTTTATTCTTTGGGAGGAAAAGCAAACTTTTGAAGAGCACAATGACTTCACCAGAGCTTTCTGTAGCATCTCTTGGCCTTGTCTTGGCAGGAGATGTGTCATAAATTATTGCTTGGGAATATGAAGATCATAGAATCAAAGAACAGTTTGGGTTAGGTGGGACTTCAAAGGCCATCCAGTTCCACCCCCTGCCATGGGCAGGGACACCTCCCACTGGATCAGGGGGTTCCAAGCCCCATCCAACCTGGCCTTGAACACCCCCAGGGATGGGGCAGCCACCACTGCTCTGGGCAACCTGGGCCAGGGCCTCCCCATCCTCATTGGGAACAATTTCTTCCTGATGTCCAATCTAAATATTCCCTCTTCCAATTTAAAGCTGTTTCCCCTCCATCCTGTCGCTCCAGGCCCTTGGAAAAAGCCTCTCCCCAGCTTTCCTGGAGCCCCTTTCAGTCCTGGAAGACCAATATCACAACACAGCTACTGAATCTCTATGCCAAGTGCTCGTGTTGGCAGTGCTGCCCCTCACACCGACCGGTGGAATCGCTGCGCAGCGACAGGCGCGACGCAGAGCAAACCCCTCTGCCACAGCTTTCTGAGCAAACCATGGAATCACTGAGGTTGGAAAAGCCCTCTCAGCTCATCCAGTCCAACCCTCAGCCCAGCCCCACGGTGCCTGCTGAACCCTGTCCCCAAGTGCCACGGCCACATGGTCTCTGAACCCCTCCAGGGATGGAGACTCCACCACTGCCCTGGGAGCCTCTGCCAGGGCTTCACCACCCTTTCTGTGAAGGAATCTTTCCCAATATCCAATCTGAACCTTCCCTGGTGCAACCTGAGGCCATTTCCTCCCATCCCATCTCTTGTTCCTTGGGAGCAGAGCCCAGCACCCACCTCACCACAACCTCCTTTCAGGAGCTGCACAGAGCCATGAGGTCTCCCCTCAGCCTCCTCTTCTCCAGACTAAACAGCCCCAGGGCCCTCAGCTGCTCCCACAACCCCTGTTCTCCAGAACCTTCCCCACCTCCGTTCCCTTCTCCAGATGCTCTCCAGCCCCTCAATGTCCTTCTTGTCCTGAGGGGCCCAAAACTGACCCCAGGATTCCAGGTGTGGCCTCCCCAGTGCCCAGTGCAGGGGACGATCCCTGCCCTGCTCCTGCTGCTACCCCAGGGCTGATCCAAGCCAAGGTGTTGGTGGCCTCCTTGCCCACCTGGGCCACTGCTGCCTCACGTTCAGCCCCTGTCAACCACCACCCCCTGGGCTTTTTCCACCAGGCAGCTTTCCAGCTGCTCTTCCCCAAGCCTGGAGTGTTATATCTATGGATATAACAAATGAGGAGCACCATGAGCCTGTTGTACCACAGAGGGCTTCAGCCATCTCATCTTGGAGGAGAAGCATGTGGACAAAGAGTGCCTTTTCCTCCAGGCAGCTTTCCAGCTGCTGTTCCCAGAGCCTGGAGAGCTGCAGGGGTTTGTTGTGACCAAGTGGAGGACTCAGCATCTCATCAGGAGGAGGAGAGCTCTTCCCAGTGGATACTCACTGTGTGAGAAGCGCTGCGTGATGGGGGTGCCAGGGTAGGGGTAAGTGCGACTTTCCCATTGAATATTTCCTTCTTGCACCGCTTTGATGAACCCGTGGTAGCACTGATGGGCCACACCTGGGGGAAAAAGGAGACAGCAGCAAAGTTTGGGGCAGGTTGGGCACAAATTGAGCCTGCACAGTTGCAGAAGCCGCTTGACAGCAATTCTAAAGAACCCCTGTATTTAGATTAGAAAGGTGCTGGTGGGAATTCAGAGGATTAAAGAGAATAAAGAATGGGGAGGGACTCTGAAATGTGGAAAACCAGCACTGTTCACTTATTTGCTGCATTTCTGCACGCTCTGGCTTGGTAAAGGGAAGTCTTAATGAAAGGTAAGAGGCCTCTGTGGAGCTGGTTTCAGCCTTCCTTGCTGCAATGCAATCTCCACAGCCTTGGAGAGCAGCAGAGCTTCCCTTAAAAGACACCAGAGGACAAATCATGGAATCATGGAATGGTTTGGGTTGGAAGGGACATCAAAGCCCACCCAGTTCCACCCCCTGCCATGGGCAGGGACACCTCCCACTGGATCAGGGGGCTCCAAGCCCCATCCAACCTGGCCTTGAACACCTCCAGGGATGGGGCAGCCAAAGCTTCTCTGGGCAACCTGGGCCAGGACCTCCCCACCCTCACAGCAAAACATTTCTCCCTAAGACCTCATCTCAAATCTCCCCTCTTTCAGATGAAAACTGTTCCCCCTCCTCCTGTCCCTGCACTCCCTGATCAAGAGCCCCTCCCCAGCTTTCCTGGAGCCCCTTTCAGTACTGGGAGGGTGCTCTAAGGACTCCCAGAGGCTTCTCTTCTCCAGGCTGAACTCTCTCAGCCTGTCCTCATCCCTCAAACAATCTTTGTGGCCTCCTCTGGACTTGCTCCAACAGATCCATGTCCTGGAAGACTGTTCTAGAAGACTGTTCTAGGATGCAACAATGAATTTTTAAGAGCGTGCACGCAGCCACTGCACAAGAATCTAAAACAGATCTGAGAGGAGACATCGCTGACAGGACTCAGAGTGTCTCAGCTGAAAATGAGGGTGCTGAGGCACTGACCAAGGTTGCCCAGGTGAATGACCCCATCCCTGGAGGTGTTCAAAGCCACGTTGGATGGGGCTTGGAGCCCCCTGATCCAGTGGGAGGTGTCCCTGCCCATGGCAGGGGGTGGAACTGGATGGGCTTTGAGGTCCCTTCCAAGCCAACCCATTCCACGGTTCTCTTCTATGATTCTAGAATATTCCTCCTTAGCCGTGCAAGGGAGGGGGATCCAGGTGACAACACCCCAGGGCTGCAGTTTATTCTGTGTTTGGAGCACATGAGGCTGTGCTGAGAGGAGCCAGAACCTGCTCCTCATGGAAAGGAAGGGTCTGGTGGAGACTCCGACTGCAGCGCCCGCTACGGCAGCGCTCACACTGAGGATGCCACCACCTGCCAAGACTCTTTCCCAAGGATTTGCTCACTGAAAGCCCCAGGCCAGGAAGTCCCCCAGTGAGAAATCACACTCTGGGATAGAAGGCAGGAAGCTTTAAAGAAAAATGAAGCCTGGGGTCCTCCAGCAGCTGGTTCCCAGAGCCATGTGGGAAATGCAATCGCAGCATTAGGGTTTCATAGCAGATGCATCCTGACAAACAGGAAAAAAGAAGCCAAAGCAAAGAAATCACGTGGTTACCTCAAGTGACCTTGGCCTTGTGGCAATATCACTCCCTTTTTTTGCTGTAATTGGGGCAAAAATGGCAAAGCTGCCCAGCACAGCTCAACCCCGAGACCTGAGTGACACTTGGGATTTGTCACTCCTCCACCACGCTGTGCCTCGGGCTGCTCGTCCCTCCCCTCTGCTCTGGGCATCTTTCCCACAGTCACTTTTGGGGTGAATCATCAGGTGTTTGGTCATTCCAGCTGCATCCTTCGCATTGCTCGGTGCAGCTCCAGGAACCGGCACGCGTGAGAAAGCAAAGCTGAGCTGCAACTCAAGGGCTGTGGACACTAAAAAGCCTTTCAACAGGGACCCAGGCTGCTGCTGACCCAGAATTATGCAAAAAGAGGCATTTTGTGCATTGCTTGCTTCTAAAGGAGCTGGGTTTTCATAGAAACATGGAATGCTTTGGGTTGGAAGGGACCTCCAAGCCCATTCATTCCCACTCCCCTGCCATGGGCAGGGACACCTCCCACTGGATCAGGGGGCTCCAAGCCCCATCCAACCTGGCCTTGAACACCTCCAGGGATGGGGCAGCCACAGCTTCTCTGGGCAACCTGGGCCAGGGCCTCCCCACACTCATCAAGAAGAATTTCTTCCTGATGTCCCATCTAAATCTTCCCCATTCCCATTTAAAGCCGTTCTCCCTTGTCCTGTCACTCCAGGCCCTTGGAAAAAGTCCCTCTGCAGCTTTCCTGGAGCCCCTTCAGCTACTGGAAGATTTGCTTGCATCCTTCTCCCATCTTCACCTTCCTATTGTCCCATCATAAATATGTAGCATTAAAATATCCCCACAAGGCTTCAGAATTAACGCTGTGCGGAGGCAAAGCAAAGGATCCATGCCTTGGGGTGACTCTCTCAGGAAGTGTGAATATGTAGATCTATATTAATGTAGATTTTATATCCTGCTTATCTTCAGCAGAGCTCTAAGGACCAGACAGGGTTTGCATCTGGCCAAAAGCATAAGCTTTGGGAACGTTAATTATGGAGCAAGATGCGAACGAAGTGGAATTACAGCCACATTACCATAGAATCTGAGGGTCACAAAATGCCCTGAGTTGGAAGGGACCCACAAGGATCATCCAGTCCAACTCCTGGCCCTGCACAGGACAACCCCAACATTCACCCCTTGGGCTGAGGGCCTTGGCCAAATGCTGCTGGAATATTGTCAGGCTGGGACTGCTTCCCTGGGGAGCTGTTCCAGAGCTCCACCACCCTCTGGGGGAAGAAACTTGTCCGGATTCCCACCCTAACCCTCCCCTGGCACATCTTCCTGCCATTCCCTTGGGTCCTGTCCTTGGTCACCAGAGAGAAGAGCTCAGCCCCTGCTCCTGCTCCTCCCCATGTGAGGAACAGCAGAAGGCTCTGAGATCCCCCCTCAGTCTCCTCTCTCCAGGCTGAACAGACGAAATGCCTTCAGCCTCTCCTCATACCATCTCTCCTCCAAACCCTTCCCCAGCTTTGTGGCCTCCTCTGGACACTCTCCAGTAGTTTGATGTCCTTTTTTATACTTTGGAGCCCCAAAACTGCCCCCAATCCTCGTGGTGGGGCCTCCCCAGTGCAGAGCAGAGCAGAACATCAGACACAGTGAGCACTTTGTGGTGGAGAGGGCGCCCGAAGGCAGGGCCAGCAGCGCTGCACCCCAGCAGGGCACGGGGAGCACCCACAAGCAGCTCAAGAGAGTGGCCCTGCTTTGGGGTTTCACTCTTTTGAAGCATAAAAGAGGCAGAGAGGTTCAATTTTACACCATTATTCAGCAAAACTTGTTTGCAGAAGCCCAATTTTTGAGTTAAAGGCGGAAAACAAGCGAGGCTGAAGCAAAGCAAAGAGGAATTGGGATAAGAATCCGTGCGCCCAGAATTGAGCAAACACCCTCTCGTTAGAGATGATTTGTACCTTTGATGAGTCGATACCACTGTTTGCAGACAAGGGCAGCGGTTTTGTGTTCCTGATAGGGTGAGAGGAAGGAGAGGATATATTCCAAAACCTCTTCTGGGAGCTCCAACATCGATCTGCTGTGCCTGGTGTCCTCGACCTCCAGCTCAGCGTGCGGCTCCTCGTCTTGCTCCATCGTCCCTTCGACCACAGCGTCTTCTGGATCCACGGCCATGAAACCATCATCTTCACTGTCCGAGGAACTGGCCATGGCATTCCACTTCCCAGCTTCACGGGGGAGAAAAGAGACAACAGTGAGGTCAAAGTGAAGGAACAGCATCAGAAATGCACAGGAGCCCCAAGCTCTACCCTGCAAACCCCAAGCTGAGGACGTGGTTTCTTTGGAGGAGGTGGAACGTGTTTTAGGAACAAGCATGGGTGCAAGTGTCTTCCCAGGCCACTTCTCAACACCAGCACTGCAGACAGAGAGGAGAACAAAACCCACCAGAGGAGCTGCAGCTTCTCCAACCCCTGCTTGCTCGCCGGGCACGAGACAGCATCACTGCTGCACTGGGAGCCTCGGCTGCTTCCCACCACCAGGCTGGGAAAAGGGATGGGGAAAGAGATCCCCACTGAACTGAGAGCAATTCCAGGAGAGGCAGGACTGAAGCAACAGTCCTCCTCCTCCTGTGAAACCAGTTTTGCCAGCGAACCTGCTTTGCCCCAGCAACATCTTAGCAGCACAGGGAAAAAAAAATCCCTGCCCCATCCTCCCTTAACCCTCCCCTTCCTTCTTTTTTTGTTTAAGAACTCAGCACACAGTGGGTGAGGAAAGAGAAACTCCCACGGGATTTACGGCTGGTGAAAGGCTGGAATATCAAGTATTGCAGCTCCAGCTGTTCAGAACATCTTAAGGAGAAGGTAACGAACCGATGACAGAAATACATTGGGAAATAAATCCATCTTAATGAGATGGGTGCATTTGGCTTGCTCTGCAGGGAAATCTCTGCCTGTTGCTCCAAAACAAATCCCTGGCCCCTCTTCCTTAGGAAGCAGCCGACCTGTTCCGGGGACAGCAGTGACAGTTTTCCCTTCTGGCACCACTGGGTGAAGACCAAGGGACACAACTGCTCCGCAACTGCGCCCGCATCGATGGCTGAGACCAAAGTGAGAGCCCATGAGGGTGACACAGGGACTTTCTCCTCCAGAAGCTGCAATCAAAGAGTCCATTTTTGCCTTTTTCCAGCACAGAAGGACCCAAAACAGGGGAAGCTCTCGGCTCTGACATCACTCAGGGCTTCCAACTCCACCAGGCAGAGGCTGTGACAATGGGATACAGATCAACACAGTCCATGGGACAAATCCCACCTGCAGCAAGCCCAGGAAGCAAACCCATTCCTCAAGGTAGTTTTTTGCCCAACACATGTAAACACAAGCACCCTGCACCATGTTGGGCATAAGATACAGCATCTTATCCTAGAATCATGGAATGGTTTGGGTTGGAAGGGACATCAAAGCCCAGCCAGTTCCACCCCCTGCCATGGGCAGGGACACCTCCCACTGGATCAGGGGGCTCCAAGCCCCATCCAACTTGGCCTTGGACACCTCCAGGGATGGGGCAGCCACCACTCTGGGCAACCTGGGCCAGGGCCTCCCCACCCTCACAGCAAAACATTTCTTCCTAATACCTCATCTCAATTTCTGCTCTTTCCAGCTTCAAACCATTCCCCCTCATCCTATCCCTGCATTCCCTGATCAAGAGTCCCTCCCCAGCTTTCCTGGAGCCCCTTTCAGTCCTGGGAGGCTGCTCTAAGTTCTCCCTGGGGTCTTCTCTTCTCCAGACTGAACAACCCCAAGCTTATTTTCACCAAACTCTTAATGCTGCAGAAAATATGCCTGGAAGGAATTTAAGTTCCCTAAAACCAGGAATAAACCAAGCTGCTATAAGCTTCCACCAAAGCAGACTCTACCACCCAGCCCAGCTACACCCGAGGTTTTCCCATCCCAGCATTCACTGAGCCAAAAAAGCCATGGGTAAAGCAGATGGAGGAGTCACAGAGCAGAAAAGCTTTCCATGACAACTCATTCACGCTCAGAAAAATTACGTTTGACAGCATTACTTTCCCCTTCTGACAGGTTCCCTGATGAAGCAGCATTGGAGAATCCCAGGGGCTGTCAATCTTCAGGAGAAACCACGTCAAAACCTGAATTTACACTTCTCATCCCTAACAGACGCTCGGCACGTTTTCCTGTGTCAGAAATCCTTCTTGGAGTCAATGTTATGACAGAGGAAGGCTGGAACCCAACTGCTTTGACACAAAGCCAGCAAACGGCGTTACGCAGCAGATAACACGAATTCCCAAAGATTAAGGAATGGAAAACTGGGGGGGGGGGGGGGGGTAAGAGCAGTGTTGCACTAAAAAAAATCATTTAAAAACAGAGAGTTGGGGCTTTTCCAAGCAAAAGCCTCTCCTGTTGTGAAGCCCATGTGTCAATTCCCACCCTGACACAGCGTGGCAGGAAGCCAAAGGCTCCCGGAGCTCCTGCTTCGGGATGCGGTTTTGCTCAAGCCGGGGAGAAACGAGGGTTGGTGTCTACCTCAGGGTTTGGGAAACCAGAGGGCAGCGCATCCACCCAGGTCGTTCACACCTTAAAAAGGTGCCAGGAAACCCAACAGGATGTGTTTACATCCCCAGCAGGTCCAATGGGACAACCCTCTGGGAGGTGGGGGCAGCGCGAACATACGCCGCGGCTCAACAGGCTCACGAACGGCATCTGCTGCGTTAGGAAGGTCTGGAAGCAAAGGTTCTGTGTGTCCCAACAGCTTTCATTCACCCTTTAAATAACACCCAAAACCTGCCAGAGGAAGGGCAGGAACAATGTGTCCAATTATTAAATCCCAGTATCAATCACAGTTTCACAGTATCACAAGGTTGGAAAGGACCTCTGAGGTTATCAAGTCCAACCTATAACCCAACACCAACACCAACCCATCATCTAAACCATGGCACTCAGTGCCTCATCCAGTCTCCCCTTAAACACCTCCAGGGTCAGTGACTCCACCCCCTCCCTGGGCAGCCC
The DNA here is from genome assembly GCA_033556795.1 of Tapera naevia. Lineage (NCBI taxonomy): Eukaryota > Metazoa > Chordata > Aves > Cuculiformes > Neomorphidae > Tapera > Tapera naevia. Next base: position 19,193 of record JAUMJJ010000202.1, on the reverse strand, counting down.
ATTCCAATGGCCAATCACCCTTTCAGTGAAGAACTTTTTCCTCACATCAAGTCTAAACTTTCCCTGAGTCCCTGCCCTCTGGTTCTGTCCCTGGTCACCTGAGAGAAGAGACCAACCCCTGCCCGACTACAACCTCCTTTTAGGGAGTTGTAGAGAGCAATGAGGTCTCCCCTGAGCCTCCTCTTCTCCAGACTAAACAGCCCCAGCTCCCTCAGTCGCTCCTCGTAGGGCTTGTGCTCCAGCCCCTTCCCCATCTTCGTTGCCCTCCTCTGGACACTCTCCAGCATCCTGACATCTTTCCCAAACTGGGGGCCCAGAACTGGACACAATATTCAAGGTGAGGCCTGACCAGTGCCCAGTACAGGGGGACGATAACTCCTCTGGTCCTGCTCCCCACACTATTCCTGATGCAGGCCAGAATCCTCCGGAGCAACAACACAGCAACTGAATCACAGAGCAAACCAGCTCGAGGGGGGTCAGAAAAACATCTCTAAAGCCCGTTTTTAAAAGGCAGGGAAATCCCTTGATGCCTCCCAACAGCAGATTTGGGGATGGAGAAGCTGCAGCGAGTTTTGCCTGATAACATAATAAATATTCAAACGCTTCCACTTTGCTGCATCCTCGTTTTTTGAACATTTCAGCAGTTTCCAAGTTTTCACACCCACACTGGGTTATTTTTCTTAAGGAAAAGAAGCCTGGCATTCAACTCAACTCCCCAAAGGAAGGTTGTGGTCAACATAACCCTGCAAGCTTGACCTGCGGCGGATGCAGGTTCTGCTCTTATGGCACAGGAATAGCAGGGTGGGAATAACTATCCCTGAATCACAAAGCAGCAAAAGCCCTGTCTGAGAGGCCTGCTCCAGCACTGAGATAGGAAAAAGGAACCCAGGCAGTTGGCACAAGACCTCCACCACATCCCAACCAGCTCCTATCCCCAGTTAGAGAATCATGGAATGGGTTGGGTTGGAAGGGACCTCCAAGCCCATCCAGGTCTACACCTCTGCCACGGGCAGGGACACCTCCCACTGGATCAGGGGGCTCCAAGCCCCATCCAACCTGGCCTTGAACACCTCCAGGGATGGGGCAGCCACAGCTTCTCTGGGAAGCCAGGGCCTCCCCCCCTCACTGTGAAGAATTTCTTCCTGATGTCCAATCTAAATCTTTCCTCTTCCAACTTAAAGCCGTTCCCCTTCGTCCTATCACTCCAGGTCTTTGGAAAAAGCCCCTCCCCAGCTTTCCTGGAGCCCCTTTCAGTCCTGGGAGGCTGCTCTGAGGTCTCCCCACAGCCTTCTCTTTTCCAGGTTGAACAGCCCCAACTCTTTCAGCCTTCAGTAGATCCATGAAAACCCCATTCCAGCATTTTTAGTCATTATCTGATGAGCAGAAGGGAGTGTTCCTGTCCCATTCGGATTTAGGGGGGATGCTGTAGGTGCTTTCTGGCTCTCCAGGCACTTTCTGCTTGTACCAAGTTGGACTTCAGGTTGGACACAGGCTAAAATGAATCCCTGAGCACTCAAAAAGCCGCAGTGATGGGATTTAAGCAGTCAGGTCTCATCCAAATGGACGTGCAAGTCAATTAATTCACTGGGACAGGTCCAGGAATCCCTTCCTGCTTCAACCCACCTCTGGCAATACCAACACCAGTCCCTTTAAGCATCATTTTTATTTTGCACCCTACGGCCCTTCCTGCCCTCAACTGCTTTTCTATCCCAGCAGCAAGAACACTCTGTGGGGTTCAGGAATCACCCTGCGGCCTCACCAAGGGGGAATCAGAGCTGGAAGGAACACGCAAAGACACGCTGGAAGGGCGAGCGAAACACAGCTCTGCCCGCACCGATCGACTTTGCCTGGCCCTTCCCTAAAGCTGCCTCTCTGCCAGTTGGCAAATCACTTCATAACCCCTTTCCTCCTTTCTGAGCATTTCTATTCTTCCTCTTTCCCCTCCCGAAATCATTTCAGAAGCTGCTATTTATTCGGCTAAAGCAAATGATCTGCCACATTGGAACAGATGAAACATATTAAATGCAGGTAAAAAAACCCCTAAACCGTGGAGGTTTAAGCCCTTCTGGAAGCTGGGAAGTCCAGTAGCCACCTCAGACAGCCCCATAGCCACCTCAACCTGGCAGACACCTCAGGCAGCCCGGAAGCCACTTCAGGCAGCCCGGTGGCCACCTCGGGCAGCTCGGCGGCCACCTCGGGCAGCCCAATAGCCACCTCTGGCAGCCTGGTAGCCACCCCAAGCAGCCTGGTAGCCAAATCCCCTCTGGATCCAAGGTTTCCCTACCTGCAGGCTCCTCTCCCAGTCCCACAGCCCCCAGTTTGCAGGCGTGGGTGGCACTGGTGGTTCCCATCCCGAGCTGCCTCCTCCTCTCCGCACTCGCAGCCGGTTTGAGAAGCACTTGGACCCGCAGGGGTTTTGACCTGGCTGCTTATTATTTATTTTATTTTTTTTTTGAGAGTCAACAGATTTCAGGGGGGGGAAGAAAAAAAAAAAAAGCCTCCCAGGCAAAATTCCTAATTGAAAATAAGAAGCTGTGTAACAGGGCTGAGTCAGAGGGCGTTAGTCACAAGGGAAGGCTCATTTTCACATGCCACACACAACTCTCTTTCTCTCTAAACATCATCAGATGAGTTGTGTGCTCACCTGGGAAAAAAAGAAGGAACAAAGGTGTGTGGAAGGGCCCAGCCCTGGTCGGTTGCTCTGGTTGAAAGGGAGAGGGATCCACAGCACACAAAAGGTTAATTGCACTTGGCAGTCAGGAGTCACTGAGTTAATTTAGGAGTGGGAGACAGCAACTGCCTCAAACCCAGGGTCTTCCTCCTGTTTCCCAGTACCTGAAGGGGTTCCAGGAAAGCTGAGGAGGGGCTTTTTCCAAGGGCCTGGAGTGACAGGATGAGGGGGAACAGCTTTAAACTGGAAGGGGGGAGATTTAGATTGGACATCAGGAAGAAATTCTTCACAATGAGGGTGGGGAGGCCCTGGCCCAGGTTGCCCAGAGAAGCTGTGGCTGCCCCATCCCTGGAGGTGTTCAAGGCCAGGCTGGATGGGGCTTGGAGCCTCCTGATCCAGTGGGAGGTGTCCCTGCCCATGGCAGGGGGTAGAACTGGATGGGTTTTGAGGTCCCTTCCAACACAAACCAATCTGTGATTCGACAATTCTATTTTGCAACGGCTCATTCTGCCTGTCCACAGCATTTATGGAGACACACAGACCTTGCAGACTCATTCTCTTGCTCTGTTTTAAACAAAAGCCTGTGCCGTCATGCGGACACATTTAATAATAAGTCTTCAGCTGCTTTCCTTGAAAAACATTCCCATCTGCATTAAGGAGGAGTATTTTCCCTTCTTTTCTTGTTTGTCTCCTGCAGCTGTGCCATCACAGACTTCCCCACCTCCAGTCTGGTGTTTGCTGCCATCACTCGCCCTATGGATGCCCTGAGACCTTTTCCAGTGATGTAAGAGGGAAAATAAAGCACTGCTTCCTAGGCAGAAGCTCTTATTTTTATGAAAGCAATAGCCCTGGGAGTGAAAGGGTTGGGGAAGCATTGGGACAGGATAAACACCATTAAATCAGAGAACTGAGGTTGGAAAAGACCTCTAAGCCCACCCAGTCCAATCCTCAGCCCAGCCCCACGGTGCCTGCTGAACCCTGTCCCATGCCATGGCCACAAGGTCTCTGAACCCCTCCAGGGATGGAGACTCCACCACTGCCCTGGGAGCCTCTGCCAGGGCTTCGTATGTTCCAATATTCCAGTGAGGTCCTGGCCCAGATTGCCCAGAGAAGCTGTGGCTGCCCCATCCCTGGAGGTATTGAAGGCCAGATGGGGCTTGGAGCCCCCTGATGCAGTGGGAGGTGTCCCTGCCCACGGCACGGGGGTGGAACTGGATGGGTTTTGAGGTCCCTTCACACCCAAATCATTCCATGACTTTTATGATTCACTCGGCACCGGTTGCAGCCAACCCATCAGAAACCCAACTGCTGTGCAAGTTGAACAATGGAAAAAAGGTGGTTTTAGTGAAAAAAAAAAAAAAAAAGGCAACAAAGGCTCTGGGAACCGAGCACTGAGCAATATCCTGTCTGTGCCAGCATCAAGCATCACACACAGGCGAAGGAGCAAGACCTCAGGGACACCTGCACCACATTTCTCTCCTTATCCTGGCAAACCAGGCAGTTACAAGTGCTGGGAAGCAGAGCTTTTCCCTTTAGCTGTTGTCCAACAGGAAATTGGGTTTTTCTTTCATATAAGACCCAGCTTCACCCACAAAAACAGAAGCTTCCTAAATTCCACCTGCAAGGGAAAATTCAAATACATCAATATTCCAGTGCTACCACCCTGCCATACGTTTTCCCTGTTAAAGCAGAGTTTTAATAGAGACTCCAGAGCCAAATTCAAGATTCCAAGACCTTTTACAGGGCCATATAGCCTGCACCACACTGTAATGAAACAGCATAATCACAACTGAAATTTAATGGCTACTTTTATAATAAAAAGATTTGGAGGTGCCAGCAATCTCTCCCACCTGGACGACAACAAGAGGACCCTCAGCTATTCCAGATTTCAGCTCCTTTTGATTCTAAGCTTTCAGAAATAAATCTAAAGTAGTAATACAGCATCACACAGCAATATTTATTGCACATAAACCCCAAATTTCACGAAGCACTTGGCCAACACCCTCAGCCCCACGGGGTGAATGTTGGGGATGTCCTGTGCAGGGATAGGAGTTGGATTCAATGACCCTTGTGGTGTCCCTTCCAACTCAGGACTTAATTCTATGAAAAATGAATTCTCCCTGATCTACTTTCCTACAGAATGAAAGCACTCGCAATGAGAAAGAGAATTTGAGGTTTATTCTGGATTTATTACAGAACACAGAGCCAGGCAGCACGTGTTTGAGGGATTTCTCACGTGTAAGGTTCATGAGAACAAAGAGAACGGAGTTTAACGACTCCACTCCTCAGGTGTGCTCAGTGAAACCTGCCACTGGAATTTGCTGATGGAATAAACACAGCAAAAGCTCAGAATTGACCTAAAGCTTCAGGAAATAGTAACAAATCCAGAACCAGACTAAAAAGCAAAGGCACCAGGTTTATAATGTTTTTCAGCTGAAAGAGGGGAGACTGAGATGAGATCTCAGGAGGAAACGTTTTCCTGTGAGGGTGGGGAGGCCCTGGCCCAGGTTGCCCAGAGAAGTGATGGCTGCCCCATCCCTGGAGGTGTTCAAGGCCAGGCTGGATGGGGCTCTGAGCCCCCTGATTCAGTGGGATCACAGCAGGGGGTGGGACTGGGTGGGCTTTGAGGTCCCTTCCAACCCAAAATATTCCACGATTCGATGGTTCCATCTCCCTCCATCCCTGCAGAACAACCACAAACAAGCTGAGATCTCCAACATCCAATAAACTCCCCCCAAATGCATCCATAACAAATGGGATGTGAAGACTTCTGAGCTCCTCTTGATAACGTTATTACCCTTAAAACATCTTTGGTTGGCTAACCTGGCCCAACAGAAGCTGCTCTATCACTTAATTAGACATCTCTTCAGCTCATGTGTGCTGTTGGCCAATGAGCCCCCAGTTTGACCACACTGAATGTTAAATACATTTATCCTGATCCAGGAGGATCAGGCTTTTATCCACGAAGCACCGTGCTCTTCAGGGTTCCCTCCTCAAGCCTCCACGTTCACACCTCCAGCTCCAAAAGCTCAGTAATGGCTCAACGATGTAACATCCCTCCAACCCCGTTGGAAATTAGTCTGGATATCAACCCCAGATGGGCTTTCCTAGAGGCAAAAAGGGTCATTTGAGGAACTGAGACCCAAATCTGGCCCTTTGTGTGAACTGCTCTGCGCAGGTGCAACAATGGGCTGGGTGTGCACCCAGGTTTGCTCTTACAATCCATCCCCTCTCCTGGAATCACCCCGAATTCTGCAAGGCTGGAAATCAGCAGGATCCCAGGCTCACACACTCCCTCTACCGGCTCCCAGCAAACCCTTAATTAAAATTATTCTTCTTCTAGCAAAACAAATCATCACCATTCACTTTAAATTGAAAGGAAAAACTGCCTGCTGGACAGAACACAGGAACAATCCCTGAACGAGCAAATACAAGGCTTTGAGACTTGAAAAATAGAGGGTTTTATAGGAAATGTGGTGTGTTGTAACACACTCTGGCTGAAGATAAACAGTTTGACAGCAGCTGTCTGGATAAAAACACCCAAAGTGATTTCCCACACCTATCCAAGCCTTGCCTGTGTGATTCATCAGCAAGAACTCCTGCCTGGTATCACAGAATCATGGATTGGTTTGGGTTGGAAGGGACCTCAAAGCCACCCCCCGACCATGGGCAGGGACACCTCCCACTGGATCAGGGGGCTCCAAGCCCCATCCAGCCTGGACTTCAACACCTCCAGGGATGGGGCAGCCACAGCTTCTCTGGGGAACCTGGGCCAGGGCCTCCCCACCCTCACAATAAAAAATTTCTCATTTCTTTAAGAACCAGGACAACTGGTCAAGATCCATTTTCCAGCATCTCTGCTCTGAGGACAGGCTGAGAGAGTTGAGGTTGTTCAGCCTGGAGAAGAGAAGGCTCTGGACAGACCTTAGAGCAGCCTCCCAGGACTGAAAGGGGCTCCAGGAAAGCTGGGGAGGGACTTTCTACAAGGGTCTGGAGTGACAGGACAAGCTTTAAACTGGAATGAGGAAGATTTAGACTGGACATCAGGAAGAAATTCTTCAAAGTGACAGTGGGGAGGCCCTGGCCCAGGTTGCCCAGAGAAGCTGTGGCTGCCCCATCCCTGGAGGTGTTCAAGGTCAGGTTGGATGGGGCTTTGAGCCCCCTGATCCAGGGGGAGGTGTCCCTGCCCACGGCAGGGGGGTGGAACTGGATGGGCTTGGAGGTCCCTTCCAACCTAAATCATTCCACAATTCTATGAAAATTCAGGCTCAATGTTTGGCTTCAGGAACAGGAAAATTAAGTTAAGCAGAGGCTTGGTCAGGGTTTTCCAGAAGGACAATGGGTCATGTGAGCATTCACATCGACCCTCTGGTTCCCCCCATGACTTGGCCTTTGGCTCAACACACACACGTGAAGGAGGAGCAGTGGGGGAGAACTGATTGTTTGCAACAAAGCAAAGTTATTTTCCAGTCTGGCTCCACAAACCCCAACGCTGGGAAAGCTACAGCACGAGCAGCCAGCTCATCTGAAGCGAAGATGAGCCCAAAAGTGTTGCCTTTCAGGCCAGAAAAAGAAAGAAGCTCTGGAAAAAGCCGTGTATTAGTGCACGCTGGGGAGCCAAGGTTTAATTTAAATCGATCTCCACAGCTTTCAGCTGAGTGCTGACTGTGCAGCAGGCCGTGAGGCAGTGTTTTCATCTTTGTTAGCAAGCAGGGCACCACAATATCTTATACCATCTCCACACAGATGTTATCAGTGTGTGAGCACTGCAGATGATGCTCTCCTCTCCATTTACCAGTGCAGCTGGGTAAGGGGCAGGGGGATCATCCCCATTGGCTCTGCACTGGGGAGGTCCCACCTCGAGTATTGTGTTCAGTTTTGGGCACCACAGCACAAAAAGGACATCAAACTACAGGGGAGGGTCCAGAGGAGGCCACAAAGCTGGGGAAGGGTTTGAAGGAGAGATGGTATGAGGAGAGGCTGAAGGCACTTGGTCTGTTCAGCCTGGTGGAGACCAAGGGGGGATCTCATCGCACTCTGCAGCTTCCTCACACAGGGAGGAGCAGGAGCAGGCCCTGAGCTCTTCTCTCTGATGACCAAGGACAGGACCCCAGGGAATGGCAGGAAGATGTGCCAGGGGAGGGCTGGGTTGAGCATCAGAAGAAGGTTCTTCCCTCAGAGGGTGGTGGAGCTCTGGAACAGCTCCCCAGGGAAGCAGTCCCAGCCTGACAATATTCCAGCAGCATTTGGCCAAGGCCCTCAGCCCCACGGGGTGAATGTTGGGGTGTCCTGTGCAGGGCCAGGAGTTGGACTGGATGACCCTTGTGGGTCCCTTCCAGCTCAGGTCACTCTATGATCTGCTCAGCCGTGACACAGTGTCCACTCATCTGATCACATCAAATAAATTCACATCCCACCTCCAAAATAAGTTTGTACAATTCCCAGTGCAAAGCCTTTGATGGAAGCTGCCAACCATGGAGTTAACCATCTCACAAACACTGCCCAGGAGCAGGGCTGGAATGCTCCAAAGGGAATTTAAAGGCAGATCCGTTTGCTAAACAATAATTGCAACAACACAGAAAATAGTTTCTCTCTCTTTATGGTGGGAAAAAAAAAAAAAAGGACTTTACACCAACAGGGATTTTCCAGGCCACAAAATCCTCCGGTTACATCGCAGGGACGAGCCCAGCACAACCTCAAACGCCTTCACTCATTACAACAGCCCAGCATGGGCCTGTGTCCCAGCACCTGGAATTAACCTCATTTTATAGGTAAGGAAACAAAAGCACCACAGAACCAAGGTCAAGGCAGCCCTCGACTGTGCTGGGATCACAACGCTGGAGGGTTCTGGCTCCCTGACCTGTGCTGAAGAAACCAAGCACCACCTCTCCTGGGTGAAGAACACCCAGAGAGAGCCAGGAGGGCTTGTCCTGTTTCCCATGGGCGAGCTGGAAACTGAGATAGGCAAAGGGAAATGGAACGTGATGGGAAAGAGCAAGACTTCTGAGAAGTAAGCACAGAGCTGAAGTGCTCAGCACCCATGAAGGGTTTGGGCATTAAAACATGGCTGGAGGCATCAAAGAATCATGCAAAGGTTTGGGCTCGAAGGGACCTCCAAGCCCATCCACTTCCAATCCCCTGCTATGGGCAGGGACACCTCCCACTGGATCAGGGGGTTCCAGGCCCCATCCAACCTGGTCTTCAACACCTCCAGGGAAGGGGAAATCATGACTTCTCTGGGCAACCTGGGCCAGGACCTTCCCCCCCCCCCCCCCCCCATTGTGAAGAATTTCTCCCTAACGTCCAATCAAAACCTTCCCCCTTCCACTTAAAGCCGTTCCCCCTCTTCCCATCACTCCATGTCCTTGGAAAAAGTCCCTCCCCAGCTTTCCTGGAGCTCTTTCAGTCCTGGGAGGCTGCTCTAAGGTCTGCCCAGAGCCTTCTCCAGGCTGAACAACCCCAACTCTCAGCTTGTCCTCAGAGCAGAGGTGCTCCTGCCCTTTTTAGAAGACATGAACCAGGGAGGGCAAACACCCGCCAGTCCCTGCACTTTGAGGCTCTGCAGTTGTGAAATGTGGGTGGAGAGGAGAACAGGGCCTGCGGGGAGGAGAGAGCAATCCAATGGCATCTAGAGCCTGGCAGAGGTGATCAGCAGCTTCCAGGCAGGCCTGACTTTGAGGCATTGTGTCTTCTCCGTGCTCAGAGCACTGTGGAGCCAACAACAGCCAGAGACTGGCAGTCTAGACAGCAACTCTTGTATTCCCTGCCAATACAGCACTGGGAAAGCTCTTCTCCTGGCACTACAGACTCTGCTGAGCATGTTTCTCCCATAAACCAGCATCTTGGGGGGGAAATCCCACCCAGCTCCCTAAAAGTGGTGTTCTTTAAAGTCAGCAAGCAGTGGTGAGACACCTGGACAGGTAGCGCACAGGGAAGCTGTGGATGCTCCATCCCTGGAGGTGCTCAAAGGCTACAGAGGCTCCAGGAAAGCTGGGGAGGGACATTTTCCAAGGGCCTGGAGTGAAAGAACGAGGGGGAATGGCTTTAAATTAGAAGGGGGAAGATTTACATTAGACATTAAGAAGAAATTCTTCACAATGAGGGTGGGGAGGCCCTGGCCCAGGTTGCCCAGAGAAGCTGTGGCTGCCCCATCCCTGGATCCAAGGCCAGGTTGGATGGGGCTTGGAGCCCCTGATCCAGTGGGAGGTGTCCCTGCCCATGGCAGGGGGTGGAAATGGATGGGCTTTGAGGTCCCTTCCAACCCAACCCATTCCATGATTCCTTGAAGTCTTTCAAGAGGTGAAGAACATGGGAAGGGAAGGATAAACACTTCCCTCTTTGGTACTACGAGTGTGCAGCACAGCCAGCAGGGTGGGGTGAGTACAAGGCTGTTATTATAGAACAGGATGGACTGCTCTGTGTCCCCTCTGACACTGTGGCTTCAGAGGACAAAGAAATAGAGCTGATGCCCTGGGGAAAACCCGGGCACCGCAGCACGAGGGGTGGCAACCAGAGCTCAGCACCTGTGGGAAAACACAACCCAGCACCCCAGGGATTCCATTTCAAATAGGTTTCACAAGAGCCTGACAGGTTGGATGGGGATTTGCTGCTGTTTCCACACACTTGGAGAGTCAACCTGCCTTTTTATAAGGTTTGTTTATTCCCCAGCTAAGGACAAAGGCAATGCAGTGAGAATCATGGAATGGTTTGGGTTGGAAGAGACATCAAAGCACATCCAGTTCCACCCCCTGCCATGGGCAGGGACACCTCCCACTGGATCAGGGGGCTCCAAGCCCCATCCAACCTGGTCTTGAACACCTCCAGGGATGGGGCAGCCACAGCTTCTCTGGGCAACCTGGGCCAGGGCCTCCCCACCCTCACAGCAAAGCATTTCTCCCTAAAAATCTCATCTCAATCTCCCCTCTTTCAGCTCAAAGTCTTTTCCCTTCATCCTATCCATGCACTACCTGATCAAGAGCCCCTCCCCAGCAATCCTGGAGCCCCTTTCCATGCTGGAAGGCTGCTCTAAGGTCTCCCCAGAGCCTGCTCTTCTCTAGTTATTCCAGAAGCCCCAGATAACTTCAAGCAGCTCCACCACTCGACATTAACGCTTCAACCTCTCGTGTTATTACAAAATCTGACCAAGTGCAAAACAAAACAAGCCAGGCAAACTTTCCAAATGAAGAGACACAGCAGGTCCAGGTAGGAAATCACTGCTTCCTGAACTGGGGAGGAAAAGTGCCCTTTAGGTCCGAGCTGTTTCAATAGGTGTTCAGCTGGCAAAGAGAAATGTATAAGAAACAGGGAAGTGAACACATTCCACAGCACGGTCTGACAGGAATTATCCAGAGCTCCAGAATTATCCTCTGCAGCTCCTGAAACAGCTGCTCCTGGAGGCAAGACCCACATTTGCTGCATCTTGCTCAACACAAGGCGCAGTTTGCTATGCAGAGGTGTCACCCTGCTCTCCTTTAATCTGAGACAGGAGCAACTTCCAAAGGGATTTTGACCTGAATTGCTGAGCTACCTCACAAAGCCACGTGAGCTGCTGTTGGCAGCACAGCCCAGACACCCTGATGCAGCTCTCAGGGACATCAACGACTGCAGATGGGTCAGAAAAAGCACTCCAAAAGGAGCTTTTACCTGCAGGAAGAGCCAGATCCCTTTTTTCCAGGTTTTTTACCTGGATTTGGAGCAAACTTTTGGGTCTAAGCCCTTCCATAAGCACTTGCAGACATCCCCCTGTGATGCTGCACTGCAAAACCCAAGGGCTGGAAACTCACTTGTGTTCAGCCTTAACACATCTGTTTGGACAAAGCCTGAACTGATGTTTTACAACAAAGGCTGCCACGACGACACACATGGAAAAGAATCATCATGGAATGGGTTGGGTTGGAAGGGAGCTCAAAGCCCAGCCAGCTCCAGCCCCCTGCCATGGGCAGGGACACCTCCCACTGGATCAGGAGGCTTCAAGCCCCATCCAGCCTGGCCTTGAACACCTCCAGAGATGGGGCAGCCACCACTGCTCTGGGCAACCTGGGCCAGGGTCTCCCCACCCTCACAGAAAAAATTTCTCCCAAGATCTCATCTCAATCTCCCCTCTTTCAGCTGAAAATCCTTCTTCGTCCTATCCCTGCCCTTCCTGATCAAGAGCCCCTCCCCAGCTTTCCTGGAGCCCCTTTCAGTCCTGGGAGGCTGCTCTAAGGTCTGTCCAGAGCCTTCTCTTCCCCAGGCTGAAGAACCCCAACTCTCCCAGCCTGTCCTCAGAGCAGAGGAGCTCCAGCCCTTGGATCATCTCCGTGGCCTCATCTGGTCCCATTCCAACAGTTCCACCTCCTTCTCATGCTGTGGATTCCAGAACTGGACACAGGGCTCCAGGTGGGGTCTCACAAGAGACTTCCCTAAGAGTGGGAAGCCTTTTCCAGCACATCCTGTGGAAGTGGCTGGAATTGAAGCAGGTTGTGCCCAGACCCGATGCCTCCACAAAGCCCTGAATGGCCCTTTACAAACCAGCAGGGAGCCCAGAGCATCCCCATTCCACAGACACAGGGGGTGTCACCCCTTCTGTTGAACAAAGATTATCTACATGAAATTTCTCATCTCCACTACCCCTGGGAACTCACAGCCCCTCGGGAAGGCACCCACCAACACCAGTGGCTTGAAACCCCCAAGCTAAATGTTAACACACGTTTGACACCAGCAATAAACCATCCCAGATGTTTACACCAACCACAGCAAGAACAATGTTTGTTCTCCACCTGAGACGACTTCTCAGGCTTCTCCAGTTGCCAAACACAGAGAGAATTTGAGTCCTGGAGACTAAAGGCTGCAGCAAACTCCAGTTGAAGTCTAAAATTCTGCCTTTAAAAGTTGACCAGAGTGAACCAGTGCAGTAACCGAACAGCAAAGCACCTTCCAAACCCAGCATTTCCCTTGCCACCATGGAAAAATTTGGCTGGGGGAGATGTGGTCCTTGGTGAAAACACCAGGAAATGCATTGGGAAAATGTAAACCAACCAGGAAACCCAAACATTGGACAACACAGCAAGGAAACCCCAAACCCAACGGGAAGCACAGCAAGGAAACCCCAAACCCAACGGGAAGCACAGTGGGACAAGCACCCTCCCTACACACAAACCCCCAGTGGGTGCGGTTCTGCTCTGCTAGAAGCACCCAGACATAAAATTCCCAGTGAACAGGGTTGAACCCAACGCAGTCACCACTACAATTCCTCCTTCTCCAAAATAGGCATCACCCAGCCTTGGAAACAGCCTGGAAAACTACTTCCTTTTCCAATTTTGACATCTCTGCTACGAGGACAGGCTGGGAGAGTTCGAGTTGTTCAGCCTGGAGAAGAGAAAGCTCCAGGGAGACCTTAGAGCAGCCTCTCAGTACTGGAAGGGGCTCCAGGAAAGCTGGGGAGGGGTTCTCTATCAAGGAGAGGATGAGGGGGAACGGCTTTAAACTGGAAGGAGGAAGATTTAGACTGGACATCAGGAAGAAATTCTTCACAGTGAGGGTGGGGAGGCCCTGGCCCAGGTTGCCCAGAGCAGTGGTGGCTGCCCCATCCCTGGAGGTGTTCAAGGCCAGGTTGGATGGGGCTTGGAGCCCCCTGATCCAGTGGGAGGTGTCCCTGCCCACCCTTGGAGGTATCCAAGGCCAGGCTGGATGGGGCTTGGAGCCCCACAATCCAGTGGGAGCTGTCCCTGCTCATTGCAGGGGGTGGAACTGCACAGGCTTTGAGGTCCCTTCCAACCCAACCCATTCCATGATCAGCAAGGGTCTCAGCTCCTGAATTAACGCCCAGCTCAAGGTGGCCAAGCCCAGGCTGTGATCTCAAGCCATTCCTTAGGGTGCTGCAGCAGCGGGGCGGCACGAGGCAGCGAGTGATTCCTGAAGGGCAGGGTGGGTAAAGGCATCACCACAACCAGGTTACAAATCCAGGTCAGCGGCGGAAATGCCATCTATTTTAATTCCTGTCCCCTTTAGCATCAGGGAAGGCTTCCAGCTCCTGACCTGCAGCCCAGCCACCCTCATCAGCCCTAATTAAAGCCATTTTAAGACAAACAGACATCCCTGCTGATGAGCTGGGTTATCTCCCAAGCAGAACACAGACCCCACGTCACTGCTCCCCGTGCTCCCGGGAGCGTTCCAGCTCGCACGGCTTCTCTTTTGTTCTTCCACCCAGCATTAATTAGAATTCAGGTTATTAAGAGCTGAGCTCCGGCTCTCGCCGCTCCGAGAAATTCCTTGTCCAATGTGAACGCCCAAAGAGGCTCAAAGGGAGATGTTTCACCCCAGAGAGGTTTGGGCAGCCTGAGATGATCCTCCTGAGTGACTGGGATTGTTTATGGATGCAGGGTCTCTTTGACCAGTGTGACTGGGATTTTCAGAGAACATCTTACTGGCATTTATGGTGATGCACACTATTTTACCAGTTTGACTGGGATTTACATGGAATGCAGAGGCTGTCTTACTGGGATTTAGGGGGGGACGCAGGCTCTCTTTTACCAGTTTGACTGGGATTGAGGGGGACACAGGCTCTATTTTACCAGATTATCTGGGATTTAGGGGGGGACGCAGGCTCTCTTTGACCAGTGTGACTGGGATTTACATGGGATGCAGAGACTGTCTTACTGGGATTTAGGGGGGGACGCAGGCTCTCTTTGACCAGTGTGACTGGGATTTACATGGGATGCAGAGACTGTCTTACTGGGATTTAGGGGGGGACGCAGGCTCTCTTTGACCAGTTTGACTGGGATTTACATGGGATGCAGAGACTGTCTTACTGGGATTTAGGGGGGGACGCAGGCTCTCTTTGACCAGTTTGACTGGGATTTACATGGGATGCAGAGACTGTCTTACTGGGATTTAGGGGGGGACGCAGGCTCTCTTTGACCAGTTTGACTGGGATTTACATGGGATGCAGAGACTGTTTGACCGGGATTGAGGGGGACGACGCAGGCTCTATTTTACCAGTTTGACTGGGATTGAGGGGGACGCAGGCTCTATTTTACCAGTTTGACTGGGATTGAGGGGGACGCAGGCTCTATTTTACCAGTTTGACTGGGATTGAGGGGGACGCAGGCTCTATTTTACCAGTTTAACCGGGATTGAGGGGGACGCAGGCTCTATTTTACCAGTTTAACCGGGATTGAGGGGGACGCAGGCTCTATTTTACCAGTTTAACCGGGATTGAGGGGGACGCAGGCTCTATTTTACCAGTTTGACTGGGATTTAGGGGGACGCAGGCTCTATTTTACCAGTTTAACCGGGATTGAGGGGGACGCAGGCTCTATTTTACCAGTTTGACTGGGATTTAGGGGGACGCAGGCTCTATTTTACCAGTTTAACCGGGATTTAGGGGGACGCAGGCTCTATTTTACCAGTTTAACCGGGATTTAGGGGGACGCAGGCTCTATTTTACCAGTTTGACTGGGATTTAGGGGGACGCAGGCTCTATTTTACCAGTTTGACTGGGATTTAGGGGGACGCAGGCTCTATTTTACCAGTTTGACTGGGATTTAGGGGGACGCAGGCTCTATTTTACCAGTTTGACTGGGATTTAGGGGGACGCAGGCTCTATTTTACCAGTTTGACTGGGATTTAGGGGGACGCAGGCTCTATTTTACCAGTTTGACTGGGATTTAGGGGGACGCAGGCTCTATTTTACCAGTTTGACTGGGATTTAGGGGGACGCAGGCTCTATTTTACCAGTTTGACTGGGATTTAGGGGGACGCAGGCTCTATTTTACCAGTTTGACTGGGATTTAGGGGGACGCAGGCTCTATTTTACCAGTTTGACTGGGATTTAGGGGGACGCAGGCTCTATTTTACCAGTTTGACTGGGATTTAGGGGGACGCAGGCTCTATTTTACCAGTTTGACTGGGATTTAGGGGGACGCAGGCTCTATTTTACCAGTTTGACTGGGATTTAGGGGGACGCAGGCTCTATTTTACCAGTTTGACTGGGATTTAGGGGGACGCAGGCTCTATTTTACCAGTTTGACTGGGATTTAGGGGGACGCAGGCTCTATTTTACCAGTTTGACTGGGATTTAGGGGGACGCAGGCTCTATTTTACCAGTTTGACTGGGATTTAGGGGGACGCAGGCTCTATTTTACCAGTTTGACTGGGATTTAGGGGGACGCAGGCTCTATTTTACCAGTTTGACTGGGATTTAGGGGGACGCAGGCTCTATTTTACCAGTTTGACTGGGATTTAGGGGGACGCAGGCTCTATTTTACCAGTTTGACTGGGATTTAGGGGGACGCAGGCTCTATTTTACCAGTTTGACTGGGATTTAGGGGGACGCAGGCTCTATTTTACCAGTTTGACTGGGATTTAGGGGGACGCAGGCTCTATTTTACCAGTTTGACTGGGATTTAGGGGGACGCAGGCTCTATTTTACCAGTTTGACTGGGATTTAGGGGGACGCAGGCTCTATTTTACCAGTTTGACTGGGATTTAGGGGGACGCAGGCTCTATTTTACCAGTTTGACTGGGATTTAGGGGGACGCAGGCTCTATTTTACCAGTTTGACTGGGATTTAGGGGGACGCAGGCTCTATTTTACCAGTTTGACTGGGATTTAGGGGGACGCAGGCTCTATTTTACCAGTTTGACTGGGATTTAGGGGGACGCAGGCTCTATTTACCAGTTTGACTGGGATTTAGGGGGACGCAGGCTCTATTTTACCAGTTTGACTGGGATTTAGGGGGACGCAGGCTCTATTTTACCAGTTTGACTGGGATTTAGGGGGACGCAGGCTCTATTTTACCAGTTGACTGGGATTTAGGGGGACGCAGGCTCTATTTTACCAGTTTGACTGGGATTTAGGGGGACGCAGGCTCTATTTTACCAGTTTGACCGGGATTTAGGGGGACGCAGGCTCTATTTTACCAGTTTAACCGGGATTTAGGGGGACGCAGGCTCTATTTTACCAGTTTAACCGGGATTTAGGGGGACGCAGGCTCTATTTTACCAGTTTAACCGGGATTTAGGGGGACGCAGGCTCTATTTTACCAGTTTAACCGGGATTGAGGGGGACGCAGGCTCTATTTTACCAGTTTAACCGGGATTGAGGGGGACGCAGGCTCTATTTTACCAGTTTGACTGGGATTGAGGGGGACGCAGGCTCTATTTTACCAGTTTTGACTGGGATTGAGGGTGACGCAGGCTCAATTTTACCAGTTTGACTGGGATTTAGGGGGACACAGGCTCTATTTTACCAGTTTAACTGGGATTTACAGAGGATCCACACATCACACAAGAGCCCCCGCAGTGTCTGCTCAGCCCAGCCCCACCACAAACAAACCATAACAATAAATAAATCCATTATCAGCCCCCCCAACACGGAATTATCAGCACAGACAATGGGGAGCAAACCCCCCCAGAGGCCTGCTGGGCTGATCAACGCCTCGCTCTCCTCTGCTCATGATTCAATTCAGCACTTTCAGACCCAAAACCAAACACAGGGATGCGTTGTGCGGGGTGTGAGCCGAGACAAGGATGTGCACGGATATTGGAGAGAAATGGGAGAGAGAGCCTCACCTTTGCTGTGATGCAGAGGAGATGGGAGGTCTGGGGGCAGCACACGGGCCCTGTGAGGCCCAGTGCTTACAGGGGGGGTGGAGGGGGGCTGGGGTGCTGGGGAGGGGGGAAAGGGGGGGAGGGAAGGAAGGAGGGAGCCTGAGGGGAACTTGGGGAGGGGGGGGAAGGAGGAACCCAGGAGGGCAACCTGAGGGAATGGGGAGACCCTTGGGGGGAGGTGGGGGAAGGGGGGGAACTTGGGAGGGGGTGGGAGGGGAAGGGGGGGGAACTTGGGAGGGGGGTGGGAGGGGAAGGGGGGGAACTTGGGAGGGGAAGGGGGTAAATTCTAGGGGTGTTGAGGAGGGGAAAAAAAGGAAACCTGGGAGCTTTGATGGGGGAAATCCTGGGGGTTTGGAGAGAGGGGAGCATGGAGGGCAGGGGAGAGGGGAAGGAGGAACCTGGAGGGGAAGGAAGGGAAGGGGGGAGGAAGGAGAAGGGGGGAATCTGGGGCGGGGGAGGGAGAAGGGAGGAGAAGGGGGGGCACCTGGGGGGGAGAGGGAGGGAGGGGAAGGGGGGAATCTGGAGGGGGCGGAGAGGGAGGGAGGAGAAGGGGGGCACCTGGGGGGGGAAGGGGGGAACCTCGGGGGGGGGGGGGGGGGGAGGGAGGAGGGAGGGGGGAACCTCGGGGGGGGGGGGGGGGGGAAGGAGGGGGAGGGGGAACATCGGGGGGGGGGGGGGGGAAGGAGGGGAGGGGGGAACCTCGGGGGGGGAGGGGGGGGGAAGGAGGGGGAGGGGGGAACCTCGGGGGGGGGGGGGGGGAAGGAGGGGGAGGGGGGAACCTCGGGGGGGGGGGGTGGGAAGGAGGGGGAGGGGGGAACCTCGGGGGGGGGGGGGGAAGGAGGGGGAGGGGGGAACCTCGGGGGGGGGGGGGGAAGGAGGGGGAGGGGGGGAACCTCGGGGGGGGGGGGGAAGAGGGGGAGGGGGGAACCTCGGGGGGGGGGGGGAAGAGGGGGAGGGGGGAACCTCGGGGGGGGGGGGAAGGAGAGGGAGGGGGGAACCTCGGGGGGGGGGGAAGGAGAGGGAGGGGGGGGAACCTCGGGGGGGGGGGGAAGGAGAGGGAGGGGGGGGAACCTCGGGGGGGGGGAAGGAGAGGGAGGGGGGGAACCTCGGGGGGGGGGGGAAGGAGAGGGAGGGGGGGGAACCTCGGGGGGGGGGGGGAAGGAGAGGGAGGGGGGGAACCTCGGGGGGGGGGGGAAGGAGAGGGAGGGGGGAACCTCGGGGGGGGGGAAGGAGAGGGAGGGGGGGGAACCTCGGGGCGGGGGGAAGGAGAGGGAGGGGGGGAACCTCGGGGGGGGGGAAGGAGAGGGAGGGGGGAACCTCGGGGGGGGGGAGGAGAGGGAGGGGGGGGAACCTCGGGGGGGGGGGGGGAGGGAGGGGGGGAACCTCGGGGGGGGGGGGAGGGAGGGGGGGAACCTCGGGGGGGGGGGGAGGAGGGGGGGGAACCTCGGGGGGGGGGGGAGGGAGGGGGGGAACCTCGGGGGGGGGGGGGAGGGAGGGGGGGAACCTCGGGGGGGGGGGGGAGGGAGGGGGGGAACCTCGGGGGGGGGGGAGGGAGGGGGGGAACCTCGGGGGGGGGGGGAGGGAGGGGGGGAACCTCGGGGGGGGGGGGAGGAGGGGGGGAACCTCGGGGGGGGGGGGAGGGAGGGGGGGAACCTCGGGGGGGGGGGGACGGGAGGTGGGGGAACCTCGGGGGGGGGGAGGGAGGGGGGGAACCTCGGGGGGGAGGGGGAGGGGGACCGGGGGAGGGAGGGAGGAGGGGGGAACCTCGGGGGGGGAGGGGAGCGGGGAGGGAGGGGGAGAACCTCGGGGGGGGGAGGGAGGGGGAGAACCTCGGGGGGGGGAGGGAGGGGGAGAACCTCGGGGGGGAGGGAGGGGGAGAACCTCGGGGGGGGAGGGAGGGGGAGGAGGGGGGGAAACCACGGGGGGGAGGA